>JAAIXJ010000356.1:2284-35281 GCA_013403705.1 Heliconius hermathena | reverse complement strand
AACATTTAAGGCTGTTTCTGAAGCAGTACATTAAATTATTAAGTGACATCAGCCCATTTAACAGTGCTTTAAAAAACATAACATAGGTAAAAAGAACGTAATGTTACAAAAATATATACATATAATAAATAATTAGCTTTATGTATATTTTATGAATATCAAATATCGACATTGGTCATATTTTTTAGTTCGAAACAATCAAAAATTCTTACAGAAGTTACGATAATGTCGTAAAAAAATCATAATAGAATATTACAGATTAAAGTAATAAAAAAATTATATTAGAAGTCATTAGAGTTGTCAATCAATTCTGCTTATTAAATCAATAATTATGTATTTTAAGCGGGCGAAGCCGTGGGCGGGCCGCTACTATCATTTACTACTCTCCATATATAATAATATATGGAGAGTAGTAAATGATAGTCCAGGGCGCAACACCGCTAGCGACAGGACGATCGATCGCTGCAGATATTGTTTGCTGAAGATTAATTCGACGGCGACGAGCACCTGACGACGTGCGCTGTGTGTGTGCGCTTGAATACACCGTAAATGTGCATTTTGCGCTACGGTGCATCCCATTTACAATTTACATTGTTCATATTTGTATATTTATTTAAATTTAAACCTAAATAATAAACCTAAATAATAAATAAAATAAAACTTATTTATTTATTTTTAGCTTCACGATATAAAAAAAATATATCCCAGAGACAGAGTAGTGTTAAGACACTTGGTTCACATTAATACATCCCATTCTTCTTTTTTGGCGCGAATTTTCGAGGCATGATAAGTGGCAGAACTCAACGCCGCGTATTACGCATACGAGGAAATATAAACTTAACTTAGGTTTACGTTTTATCCCTAGCGGGGTAGTCAGAGAGAACGAAACGCCAAACGCTACGGTCCCTACATACCTCTTTCGCCTCGTCAACTGTCATCAATCTCCTCATACATGCCCGGGAAGTCGTCACCAGGGACCCTCCTCCAGTATCCTTGATACTATGTTTTCGAAAATCAACTAAATTCCAATTGGAAATCGAGTCCACAATCTGTCGTGTTTACAGTCGCACGCTTGTGCCCCTGCGCCACGACTGGCCACAAAGGTTCAAATACTGAGATCGTCACTTCCACATTTGTGTTAATATGATTTTCTTAGAAATGTCTAATATCTGAACATTTTATTTATTTAGCGCGGCGTTGGGTTCTGCCACTCAACACGCAATGCCTCAAGAATTCGGCAGAAAGTGGGGAATGGAGTGTCTTAACACTAGGTTCCCTCTAAGTTCCCCGTGAAGCTGATTTAATTTGATTTGATTTGATTTAATTTGTTTTTTTTTTTATTTAGTGATTCCAAGCTTGTGTGCAAAATTTCGTAAGTATATTCGAACTTAGGGAACAGTCTAAGTGTTATGAAAATTGATTTATTTTGATAACACTTAGATTGTTCCCTAAATTCGAATACAGGCTACAGGCTTTTATTAATTTTGCTGTATTAGTTTGTTATTGTGTTAGTGTATGTGATTTCAAGCTGAATTTGACCAACTTCCAAAGGTCCGATTAAGCTGTCGCTATCGCGCAAAAAAGTTGTTTATTTCGAATTCTTTATTTTTTTCATTTTAAGTACAACTTTCTTTTTGGATAAAAGCTTGTTTTTTTAAAATATTTTTTTATTTTTTCGTTTTATTTCAATCTTCTCATTTCTATTAATACGAGTATATTTTAAATTTTAAGTAGTTCTATATCATTTAACATTAGAATGCATGCCAAGACAAATTTAATGAGTCTAATCAAGACCTTGCTTTTTTTATAGTTCTGAAGTAATCACTCAACACGCAATGCCTCCAGAATTCGGCAGAAAGTGGGGGACGGAGTGTCTTAACACTAGGTTCCCTCTGCCCAACCTGCTGTGTGTGGGATACAGCGTGAAGCTGATTTATTTTTTATTTTTTTAAGTACCTTTACCCATTTTATTGCGGTGGCTATTTAGGATTAACAACTATAATATATATTGTAATAGGTCTAATTAAACTTACAAAATATCATACACTAACTTACACACAACTAACATATACAGTAAAATATATTTATTTAAAAAAACTTTAAATGTTGTAGACATACATACATCGCTGGGAAGTGATTTAATTTTCTACTATATAAGAACAAAAGTTAAGAATCTAGTTCATTTGTTATACGATGCGTTTATTCCTCATAAAGATAGATTGTTATGTAGAAAATTAGCCAATACTTATAAAATGAAAAAAAAAATCCGATGAATTCTCAAGCAAGAAATTATATAATTAGTACTTAATAACTTGCGTTGAAAGAAAGCTACTTAAATATATAAATAAATTTTCCAGAACTAAATTGCAACGAGGTTTATCTAAAGTCGTCACATATCCCCCACCACAGGATTCACTCAAGGCAAATGGTTCCGCAACATTGATTGCCTTTTTACCGCTTCCCTTATTCTTAAATCACATTCGGTCTAAATTTACGTCAACATTTGCGTTATTTTGCTAAATTTATTTTTGATAAATTACAGTCTAGTAGAGGCCAGTCTTGGTGCAGGGGAACAAAGTGTGACTGTAAGCGCGATTGGTTGTGGGTTGATACCCACTCAAGAAAAACAAATATTTATTTAAATTTATATTTTCTTTTCTCCGCTGTGGTGTTGAGGCAAAGCGCGTCGTTAAGTTCCGCTAATTAACACATAATGCCTTATATTTTTTTTAATTTACAGTTTAGTTCAACCGTTACCAAAATAAAGATATAATAATTAAAAGTATTATATTTCTTGCTTATATCAGTACATCATTATTTTAAATAAATCAGCTTCACGCTGTATCCCGCACACAGCAGGGTAGGCAGAGGGAACCTAGTGTTAAGACACTCCGTTCCCCACTTTCTGTCGAATTCTGGAGGCATTGTGTGTTCAGTGGCAGAACTTAACGCCGCGCTTTACCTCTACACCAGAGCGAAGAAAATGCAAATATAAATTTAAGTAAATATTTCATATCTTCGAATGGGGTTCGAACCCACAACCAGTCGGTTTTACAGTCACACTTTGTGCCGCTGCGCCACGACCGGCCTCACATCATTATTTTAAAAAGTAACTGAAATAATATTTTACTCTACATAAAGCTGGGTAGGTAGAAGGAACCTACTTAAAACACTCCACTGCCCACTTTCTTTTAAATTCAATTTGTGTTCGAGACATTATGTGTTGAGTGACGAAAGTCATCACCGTAGCTAGAGTGGGGACATAAAAATAATGAATACCCCCGAATGGGAACCGAACACATAGACATCTCATCATCCATCTCGTTTATAGACAGACGCTTGTCCACTGTGTCACAATAGTCTCAATAATTATATATTTTATGCTTAAACATATCTTTGATATAAGGTTTTTCACACATTTCGATAGTAAAATATGTTAGTAGTAATTTGTTATGTGCCATTGTGCAAAATTTTACGAGACTTCCCTCTGGCGATATTCTAGTCGTCGTTATTTTGAGATAACGCAAATCGCCTTGAAAATAGCCATTCGGTTGTATTGTTTAGAAGAGACACTAAAGAGTTATGAGTAGAACTTAAGTCGTAGGAAGTAATAAATAAATGTTATATATTAAATTTTATGTATGACTCGCTAAGACTTTCTTTAATTTAAATAAAAAACAAGCTTTTATAATTTCATGAAATTATTATTTTTATTTTAATACAATTTACTTTTTAAATAACTTTATTTAACTGGACATGTTAGTTGTTTGTGTGTTAGTGTATGATATTTTGTCAGTTTAATTAGACCTACTACAATATTGTTATTAACCCAAAATAGCCCCTTCAATAAAATGGGTAAAAGTACTTCTGAACTATATAAAAAAGCAACATCGTGGTATGCAATATAGTGTTGAAAATGATATAGAACCACCTGATATGGAACCTGGCTAGGATATATTAATAGAAATGAGGAGATTAAAGAAAAACAAAAAATAAAAATCTTTTTAAAAAGTCTTTTATTTAAAAAGTAAGTTGTACTAAAATAAATATATAAATTTATAAAAAAATAAATCAGTTTCACGCTGTATCCCGCATATAGTAGAGGGAACCTAGTGTTAAGACATTCCGCTCCCTACTTTCTGCCGAATTCGAATTGGAGGCATTGCGTGTTGAGTGGCAAGTTGTGACTCAACGCCGCGCTTTGTCTCGACACCACAGCGAAGAAATGGAAATATAAATTTAATTAAATATTTCATCTCCTCGAGCCACTGCGCCACGACTGGCCTCGAATTATAATTCCTATAATTTTATAAAATTGGACGATTTTATAGTACATTTAAAAATACAGGCCCTGGGTAGTTGGTAAAATTGAGCTTGCAAAACATCACATATACTAACAAGCTAATACAGCAAGTTACATAAGTTCCTTGCAAAAAGTCAACCTACTGGAGATAACTGTCAATTCTAGTTACCTATATTGTACTCTCTAATAATACGTGGATATCTATGTCATAGAATCTACAGAACCAATTTTGATAAGTTAGATTGTTTCCTAGGTTCGAATATACTTACGAAATTTAACACACGAGCTTGAAAGTTTAAATAGATAATTATGTCCCTAGGTTTCTCATATATTTTATATTATTTTACTAGATTTTTCTCACATTTGGGTAGTAAAATATGTTGGTAGTAATTTGTTATTTGCCATTGTGCAAAATTTTACGGGACTTCTCTCTGGCGATATGCCAGTCGTCGTTATTTTGAGATAATGCAAATCGCTTCACGCTGTATCCCTCACACAGCAGGGTAGGCAGAGGGAACCTAGTGTAAGACACTCCGGTCCCCACTTTCTACCGAATTCTGGAGGCATTGCATATTAAAGGGCAGAACGCAACGCCGCACTTAACCTCTACATCAGAGCGAAGAAATGGAAATATAAATTTAAGTAAATATTGCATCTACTCGCGTGGGGATCGAACCCACAACCAGTCGGTTTTACAGTCACACTTTGTGCCGCTGCGCCACGACTGGCCTCATATTATATTAGCCAATTTTAACAAAATCACACTTCACTTACATACATATATACTTATACATACATGTGCTACTGATATGACGTTGCGCGCTGGCCTAGGAAATACAAATGTCGGAAGGAAGTGCCTTGTTATGTCAGTCCATGGAGTTGGAGGTAATGGACTAACCACCGAGAATGCTGAAGATCGTGTAAATTGGAGTAGATTGAGTCGGCAGACCCTGACATTGAAAGCCGGGACTGATGCCATATAGAAGAAGATACGTGCAACTGATAATCTCGGTGTTTGAAGTCATTAATTCAGAGAAACTTAAAAAATGTTAAAATTAAATTAAATTAAATTAGCTTCACGCTGTATCCCGCACACAGCAGGGTAGGCAGAGGGAACCTAGTGTTAAGACACTCCGTTCCCCACTTTCTGCCGAATTCTGGAGGCATTGCGTGTTGAGTGGCAGAACTCAACGCCGCGCTTAACCTCGACACCAGAGCGAAGAAATGGAAATATAAATTTAAGTAAATATTTCATCTCCTCGAGTGGGGATCGAACCCACAACCAGTCGGTTTTCCAGTCACACCTCGTGCCGCTGCGCCACGACCGGCCTCTTAAAAAATGTTAATATTAAAATTTCGATTTATTATTAAAATTTCAGGCCAATCGTGGCGCAGGGGCACAATCGTGCAACTTAAACGCGACTTGCTGTCTCGTCGATTCCTACTTGAGGATTTAAAATATTCAATATTTTAATTTCCTCGCTCTGGTAACGAGGTAAAGCGCGGCGTTGAGTTCCACCACTCAACACGCATTGCATCGAAAATTCGGCGAAAAGAGGATAATGGGAACACTATTTTGCGTACTCTGCGATGTGAAATGAAAAAAATATCATTTCAATAGTGAGGTAAAGTGAAATAAATATACAAATATTATAATAACAATGTAAATTGTAAATGGGATGCACCGTAGCGCAAAATGCACATTTACGGTGTATTCAAGCGCACACACACAGCGCACGTCGTCAGGTGCTCGTCGCCGTCGAATTAATCTTCAGCAAACAATATCTGCAGCGATCGATCGTCCAGTCGCTAGCGGTGTTGCGCCCTGGACTATCATTTACTAATCTCCATATACAGTATAATTTATTTCCACATATCTATACTATATTATAGAGTTGAAGAGTTTGGCTTGACTCGGGAAATTAATCATGATTTATAAATACTCTTTTCTCTTTGGTACCAAAGCAATCGCGGCGCTGCTAAACACGCTGCTATATGCGGGACACAGCGTGAAGGTGGAAAAACAGCTTGTTTGGTTGAGCGAGCTAATCACTGAAACGGTTAATTCGAATCGGTAAATCCTTTACATATTAAATGGTTTATTTACGGTGGAAGGCTACAGGTTATATTACATCGAGTGATTTGCTTCAATGTAAACAAAACACTGTAGGTGGTGTCTGGGGACTGGTACACTTTGAATGTCTCACGTAGTAACACAACTCTTGGTTATTGACATTTGTGTGGTCACACGGGGGCCAAGCCAAGGTGAAAGGTAATATAAATTACAGCAAATACATACAGGTAATATAAATACAGGTAATATAAATACATCCCATTATCTTATTTTGTTACGAAATGTATTCATGAAATTATCAGTAGATTAGTAAAACATATTTTTATAGAAATGTGTTTAACAAAATAATTAAGCGAAACCAACTTACATCCGCATTCTCTTATTTTATTCATTTTATTTATACCTCCTTCATTTTAACTTTGTCGTCCATCTGTCCGTCTGTCAAGGCCATTTATCTAATATCGCTTGGAGGTATTAAGCTGAAATTAACGTCAAAATTCTAGACTACAGTCCCGTAGAGCACAGAAAAAACATCAAGGTTCTAAGTCTACACATACGAGCGTTTATGCATTATTATGCGTTTATGCGTTTATACATTTTGTATGAAATTTGCCACGTAATAAAAACCTATAGGGTACTTCCAGTGGAACTATAAATTGTGAAATTTGACTAGAAATGACAACTTACAGTACAAAAAATAATCCAAAAATTGAAATTTTTGGTATTTCATAGTTTAAAAATAATTCATTAATTGTAGATCATTTCATAAAAAAATCCATGTATACGTCCTCAAATTTAATTTTGTCAACTCTTAGGTACTTCCCGTTGGCATATAATCCTGAAATTGATAAGCCTTCCGTATGCGAGTCCGACTCGAACCGGTTGACCGGTTTATAATAAAAAATATATAAACTACAACTTACTGTTAAAACAAACAGACGTAAAAACGTTGAGGGGACACAACATTATTAATTAATCTACAGCGAACAACAACTTTATTGAATCAATTTGGTAACTGTTGGTTCGTCTTCCGTTTTCATTTTGAACATAAACATTACAATTAAAAAATACATCAATGTGGTCAGTTAACGTGTCAATAATAGAAGATAACCAACTACTTAGATAAATTATTGTCTGTATGTTAGCGAATCACGCCAAAACTACTGTATAGAAGCGAATGTACTTTGGCACAGTAAAAATTTAAAGCCTAGAATAGGAAGTTTTTATCCCCGTAGTCAATGCAGTTCCTATAATAAAAATAAAAAACATTTATAATATAAAGATGATTGATATCACATCCACACGTGTAATCTCACATCCACACATGTGAACTCACCTCTAATGATTTGAAAAAGAATTCAACAAAATTAGGATACAATTACTTTTATGGATTTTTAGAGAAATAATTTTAACAAGGAGCATTTACTATATTGTTTTAGCATTACGCTTTCTCCATTCTCTTGTACATGGCAGGACCGATAGAGTAAAATATTAGTTTCCAATATAAATATACTTTGTTCCCATTAAGACACCTTCGTTACAAGAATAATTATTCAATTCGAACCAGTAACTCCTGAGATTAGCTCGTTCAACTAAACAAATTCTTTCACATTAGTATAAATATAGATTGTATAGTATAGATATACTAACACGATTGATTTCTAATTCCAAAATAATAAAATAAAGATAGAAATAAACCAAGATATTAAAAAATATATATTAGAAATTACTGTATATATTTATATATTTTAGAATAAATATGTTTTCAGTAGACTTACAGGGGCCAGTCGTGGCGAAGCGGCACGAAGTGTGACTATAAAACCGACTGGTTGTGGGTTCGATCCCCACTCGAGGAGATGAAATATTTACTTAAATTTATATTTCCATTCGCTCTGGTATCGAGGCTAAGCGCGGCGTTGAGTTCTGCCACTCAACACGCAATGCCTCCAGAATTCGGCAGAAAGTGGGGAACGGAGTGTCTTAACACTAGGTTTCCATATGCCTATCCAGCTGTGTGCAGGATATAGCGTGAAGCTGTTTTTTTTTTAGACTTACAGTAATTTATAAATAAATAGGGTAATAAACCTATTAAACCGGGTAAAGCCACGGCCAAGTCACTATTATTAAATAGAGATTTACAACAACGTATGGACGTTAGAATAAGATAAATATTTTTTTGTGAGCATCAATCAGATTCACAAGTAGCGTTTTTCTTAAATTCGACGCCTACTTTATATTTCTATAGAAAATGATAATGGTGAAAAAGAACATTAACCATATATCGGTCGAATAATCAAGTTTCATATACGTTTTTGTACTTCTTTTTATATTTTTTGGTATTCTGTACGTCAAACTTTGTTATCCGTCTGCCCGTCTACGTCTGTTGGCCAATACCATTTATTTTGAGATCACGTGGAGGTATCAACCTAAAATTAATATCTAATATTCAGGTCTACGGTCCCTTGAAGCAGAGAAACAATTAAGCTTTTAGGTCACCGCAATTTAAAGATACGAGCATTTAAACATCGCTTTTGCTGCATTTCGTATGACATTCGCCGCAAAAAATCAAAACCTATAGAGTATTTGGAATGCCTATTAGGCCTATGGAATTTGAAAAAAGTAATAAATAAAAGAAAAAATCTAAACGGTAGAAATTTATTACAACTATTACAAATTTATATAATTCATTTGATACAAAGTAGGTGCATACGGCAGTAAATTTAAGTTTATCAACTTTTATAAGATGTCCTATTGACCAACAATCCTGGAATAGATACGGAACCCTCAATGGGAGAGTTCGAATCGCACTCGACCGGTGTGTTTTTTATCTTTATACGTCCCTTTCAACGTTGTCATTGTAAGGTACAGAAAAAGAACTAGTCATAATATTTATTTATTTTTGAAAATATTTCATATTGAGTACAATTGTCATAATAAGTTTAACTACAACGTGAAAAGTAGAAAAAATACGCTCCCTCCACTTACCCTGTTAAATGTGGGATACAGCGTGAAGCTGAAAAAAGAAACGCTATATTAGAGATAAAATGATAGTCATAGTAGGATTACGACTACCCCTTCTTAATCACCACATCCAACACCCTCTAATAACCCTATACATTAGAGCACACGCTTAAAACACAAGCACATAATATTCATAGTAAACATCAAATATAATGTCTGCGAGCGTCACGTGGCACTGTCACGTAACGTGTTAGTAAATAATTTAAGCTGCGATATAAACAATGCGAAGCAGTGAGCTTATGCATGTATTTATGTATGTAGATATTTGTGTATGTACGTATTGTATGTGATATGAAGTAAAATCGCGTTCGTATATTCTGAATATATAGTATTGAACGTGCTCAGGATTTTTCAACTATGAGTTAAAAAATATATTTATATTCTAACATTGAGCGGATACCTCATCACTATATGACTTTTTTAGATTCACGTTGTATTCTGCATATAGTCGGGTACGCAGAGACGACCTAGTGTTGAGACACTCTGTGCTGAAAAGAAAGATAGATATAACAATACTGAAAGAAAGATAGATATAACTTATGGCTTAGTGGTCAGAGCGCTTGGACAGTTTCCAAAAGGGCGCGGGTTCAAATAAACTTAGTATGAAACATGTAATAGAACTCAAAGATAGAACTTTAGTCTATTGTGAAATATTGTAAATATTATGTATGATGTATTTGTTTTCGAACAGAAATATGAAATATCAATCGGGAAAGTGGTCTCGTTCAACTTGTACAGAGAGATATTTACATTAGCTATTCCGCTCAAACTTTTATTGTATAGCCTCGTCACTGTACGTCACCTGCGACGAAAAGGAAAACAAGAAACATTTATTTTTCTGTCGCCGTCGATCTTTTCATTTCATTTCGCTGCTCGGAGACCTTTTAGAATAGATAATGTGACATATAATGTTCCTCGCATCGAGGGCCGCCTAGTGACACTTTGTAAAAGGTATCTCGAATTAATTTCAGCAGACGTCGAGGGATCAGATCTCTAAAATGTTTTTAAGAAAGTGTTAAAAACTTTGGAATTTTATTTTATTTAAATTATTTTTTTTCTTTATGTGGAAAAGAGGTACATATCTCTCACATTTTGCCGTAGATATACTCTATAATATACCAGTAATAAATAACTTTCTTAATATAGAGCATGCTGAGCGGATCTTGATACGATCTTGGCATTTTGTTTAACTACGCCAGAAAAACCTATGTTATATATTTTCTCCGAATTAAAAGAAAGAAGTAATATTAAATATTATTATTTTTTTCAGCTTCACGCTGTATCTCGCACACCGCAGGATAGGCAAAGGGAACCTAGTGTTAAAACACTCCGTTCCCCACTTTCCGCCAATTTGTGGATCATTGCGTGTTCGGTGGCGGAACTCAACGCCGCGCTTTCCCCTCGATACTAGAGCGAAGAAATGAAAATATAAATGTAAATAAATATTTTATCTCCTTGAGTGGGGATCGAACCCACAACCAGTCGATTTACAGGCACACTTTTTGCCCCTGCGCCACGACTGGCCTCAAGTAATATTATTGTCTTTTTATTTAGTTAAATAAATTTACAACTCTACAAACCTCTCATAAATTTTATATTTGCAGTTAAAGATTCCATCTTTTCAAAACTCCTAACAGGATAATAAATATTTCATCGTTTCAACTTGTTATAAACTTAGTTTAACGATTACCACTTTATGTTGCATAGGAGACACACTCCGCTCAGGACACCGGCCCTGAATAATTCAATTACAAAATGTTGCCTCACTCGAGCTTTAAATAAATCTAATCAACGCTATATGAAAGATATATATTTTGAATATGAGTTATATGTACATACATATATGTTTTAATATATTTTATAATTTCGAGATAACAGTAAAAACCATTCGTCTGTAACAAGTGTCAACACATTATTAACGATATATAATGTTCTTGTTGCTTTTTTTTTATATTTCAATAATATTCCAATTTTTTTTTTAAAAATATTATATAAGTCGACTCGTAAATTTAATTACATTGTCAAAATTAATACGATAATGTGAACTGTAAATTAAGAGTCGTTCTTTTCATTTCTTTCAAATACCAGAACTTTTATATTGTTTGCATTCAGGCTTAGACCATTATTTTCCATCTACTTCTACTCCCATGTCACTTTGTTTCACTTCTTGGTTTTCTTCTTCCAAATAGAAATTGAGTTTGGTACTCAATAGTAAATTTTAATGATAATGGTAATTTCACCCGGTGTTATTTCCACGTCAGCTTGGTGGTTCACTAGGATTGGATGTCAAACCAAAGCGACATGTGAACTCCTACTCGAACACAGGCTAAATAAGCTATTTAGTTTACACCCAATAGTTTAGTTTATATTAACACGCAGCAACACTCACATTGTATTGGGACAGTATCTCCCCTAGTTGCTTTCTCACAATTCTGTTAAACGTCTTATTCAAGTATAAAAAAACCATAAAAGTACAATTTTTTTTTTGGTTTACTATAAATATTTTTGTTTTAGCATCAATTTTACCCAAGCTTGTTAGCTTGGGTAAAGTAGCCATAATTATAGCTTGCACAGTCTATCTGTTATCCTTTGCTTTTATACAAAGGCACCCAGTCGATCGTCTGGAACCTCCCCTGATTTCCAGCAAAAATTGCCCAAAATCGACCACAAGACGCGTAGCATATTTGATCAACTCAGCAGTAACTCCATCTGCTCCCGCAGTCTTGCCACATTTATTACCTCGTATTGCACTCTCAATATTTTTAATACTGTATCATCAGCTATATAAAAGGATCGCTGCAAGTAAGCTTTCCATCGTAGATCCGAATTAACGCTATTATTTTGTTAATTAAAGATATTATTATTAAATACATATACGAGTAAAAAGTTACATAAACACTATAAGCCGAAGCTTAAATACGTACTAGTGTTTTATCTTTTTTATCACCTTCACGCTGTATCCCGCACACAGCAGGGTAGACAGAGGGAACCTAGTGTTAAGACACTCCGTTCCCCACTTTCTGCCTAATTATGGAGACATTGCGTGTTGAGTGGCAGAACTCAACGCCGCGCTTAATCTCGACACCAGAGCGAAGAAATGGAAATATAAATTTAAGTAAATATTTCATCTCCTCGAGTGGGGATCGAATCCACAACGAGTCGGTTTTACAGTCGCACCTCGTGCCGCTGCGCTACGACTGGCCCCAACTAGTGTTTTAAAATGTAAATATAAAAACTGTTTATTCAGAAAATATGTTGCAGAACTCCTCGAAATGCAACTCTAAACCCGCCGGCCCTCGGATGCGGTCCGCAGTTCTAGAGGTTCTGGCGAGCATCCAAGTTTATAACCGATTTGTAAAGTTAACGACTCAGGAACTCGCTCCTAATTGCCGGTTAAAGTTCAGCGATACGTTACTCGTACCTTGACATGCCAAATGTTTGTTGCTTCTTAATCAGCGCGAGAATTTATCCTTAAAGTTTGTAAATTCATTTAGTTTAACAACTCTAAGGGATTACATAAAACTTTCGATCTACAACGATATTTTACAAGTACCCAACAATGTAGAGGCCAGGCATTAGTGGCACAGGGGCAGAGTGGCTATAAGCGCGAGAGGTGGGTGTGGGTTTGATTTCACAATTTCTTCACTCTCGTTTTGAGACAAAGCGCAGCGTTGAGTTCCTCTACTCAACACACAATGCCTCCAGAATTCGGTGGAAAATAGGGAACGGAGTGTCTAAACACTAGGTGCCTTCTACCTACCCAGCTGTGTGCAGGATAAAACGTGACGCAAAAAAAACCTAACAAATGTCTAGCGAATATAGTGAATATTGTGCACAGTGTAGTGATAAAACATGTATTTTACATTATGATAAAATATTACATTAAAAATAAAAAATAAATAAAAATAAATCAGCTTCACGCTGTATCCTGCACACAGCAAAGAAATGGAAATATAAATTCAAGTAAATATTTCATCTCCTCGAGTGGGGATCGAATCCACAACCAGTCGGTTTTACAGTCACACTCTGTGCCCCTGCGCCACGACTGGCCTCCTATTACATTAAATCTTCATATAAATCATATATTTCAATGTATATTTGAATCTAGAATATTTTAATATTTCTTTTTATGGAAAAGACAAGGCAAACGAGCGTTCGGGTCACCTGATGATAAGTGATTACCGCCGCCCACGACCGCATGTAACACCAGAGGAACTGCAGGTGCGTTGCCTGCCTTTTAGGTGGGTTGGGCTCCGGAGCCCGGCATTACCTGATGCGAAACGCAGTGGCATAAAGCCACTACTTCACGCCGGTTTTAAATACCGGGGGTGGTGATGATCCGGTCAAGTCAGCCCATGCGTGTTGCCATTGCTGGCGACGTGACTCTACCACACGTACTTTAGTCGCCTCTTACGACACCACCAGTACCAGGATGATCCTATTCTGGGCCGGGATCACACGGCAAAAAGTAGTAAAAGTCTTATATTAGTATATTACTAACGTTGATATAAAAATAACTGACATATTGATTGCACGTCACCGCTTAACTGGTCCCGGTCCTATATTTAACAATATGTAACAGAAGTATGTGATGCGAATGGTTAAAATGATATATTTGTGTAGATTGATATTCTAATATTATATAATACCCTTTATTTAAGTGATAATAATACCTAATTTATGCATTAGTAACATATTCTTTTATTATGCAAGAATTGATAATTATATGCACACACTTAAACGAAAACTAAATTGTCGAAAATTGTGTTTTTATTAATTCAAAGTAAAGAATTTAGTAATAATAGGTGCAATTATTGATATTTATATACCTATGTAAAAATAGAAACTAGCATTTAGTATTTAAAATCTATTATTTTTTGTGTTGGCGCCAGCATGATCCATGGGTATTTTTTATTTGTGACAGAAATCGATGGACACACATAAAAAATAACGGACATAAAACTTTTTTCTTCTTGACAAAAAAATAGTCAAATAAATATCGTATATACTACTACGTACGTATGTACGTACTATAAAATTTAGCTTAAATTCAGTGTAATTTAAGCTAAATTTTATAGGGTCGAGGGTGAAAGGAGAACAAGGAAATTGAAGGATGCGTTCCCAGACAGACCAGAATCGAACAAGCATTAAATAAAATCGAATCCTGAGTGCCCCTTACTACGCTATCGTAGAAATTCTTTGTTGAATAATTCTTGTAATATTGTAACAACAGTTTTAACAAACAGACGTTAATAAGGAAAAATTAACATTCTACTTATATCTATTGAAAATATATTTAAATATTCTTTTCGTCTCCAGAACGCGGTGGAAAATGGGGAACGGTGTATCTTAACAGTAGGTTCGCTCTGCCTACCCTGCTGTGTGCGGTATACAGCGTGAAGCAATTTTTTTTTGTCGCTTCGCTCGTATTGTAGTGGTAAAAGCACTGTTTAAGTTCAGCTACACTAAAAGGTCTAACAAATTAAATATCACATATTTATTTTTGTATAACAGAAATATAAGTCTACTTACTTCTCTATAAGTATTTATCTAAAAGTAAACATAAAATGACGTACGTTACTTTCAGCAATTTATTTATTTATTTTACATTTTATTTCTTATTTTTATGTTTACTGTCTATATATAAATATATAGAGTGGAGAAATACTTTAGCCTTCTTTCTCTGTTTTTAGGGTTCCGTACCTCAAAAATCATCACTTTGTTGTCTGTATGTTAAGATCGTTTATATCAAGATGTCGTAGAAGTATTAAACTGAAATAAATGAACATCAAATCAAAAAGAGAAATTTTATAGATATTTTATAGAAGAAAATCAGTACGAGGCCGGTCGTGGCGCAGCGGCACGAGGTGTGACTGCAAAACCGACTGGTTGTGGGTTCGATCCCCACTCGAAGAGATGACATATTTACTTAAAATTTATATTTCCATTTCTTCGCTCTGGTGTCGAGTCTAAGCGCGGTGTTGGTTCTGCCACTCAACACGCAATGCCTCCAGAATTCGGCAGAAAGTGGGGAACGGAGTGTCTTAACACTAGGTTCCCTCTGCCTACCCTGCTGTGTGCGGGATACAGCGTGAAGCTAATTTAATTATTTTTTTTTATATCAGTACTAAATTGTGAAATGAAAATCAGTAACTTATATTTGAAGTTCATAAAGTTTGGCAAGTTTTCTAAGTTGTACTGCCCGCTGACCGACAATACTGAAATTGGTACGGAACCTTCGGTGAGCGAGTCCGACTCGCACTTGATCAGTTCTTTTCTTAATTCAGCTTCAATGTGCCGGTAAGGAAGAATAAATCGAATATTCGAATAAGAAATCGCAGATAGCGCTAATACTACAAATATCATAGTGACTTTTAACTAACTATAACTACGAGTATGTAACACAAATTTAGACAAATCAACGAAGATAATGTTTTTTTTTTGAACAATTTACAATTAGTTTATATTACATGAAGAATGTAATATAAAATACGAAAAATCATTTTACATATGAGGTACGTATGCACATAAATTCACCTTAGCGCTCGAGGCAATCGTTTCTAGCTTGAAATTTGATACAAGAGCAGTGTGGACGTTTTATCAAACAAATTGACTTATTGAGAAAAAGTGTATAAATTACAATTATGTTAAGGTAAGATACATCGTCAGAATTTTAAAGTCCACACCAATAAATTTCTAAATAAGAAAAGACTAACTACTATAATAAGAATAGAATGAGGCCAATCATGGCGCAGGGGCGCAAAGTGTGACTGTAAAATCGACTGGTTGTGTGTTCGATCCCCATTCGTGGAAATGAAATATTTATTTACATTTATATTTTCATTTCTTCGCTCTGGTGTCGAGGGAAAGCGCGGCGTTGAGTTCCGCCACTTAACACGCAATGCCTCCAGAACTCAGCGAAAAGTGGGGAACGGAATGTCTTAACATTAGGTTCTCTCTGCCTACCCTGATGTGTGCAGGATACAGCGGGAAGCTGATTTTGATTTGATTTTTAGAATAGACTATTTGTAAAAGTTACAATCAGTTTTTGTTTTAGTTTTTAAATTTTTTAGGAGCTCTTTGACGCGAAAGGCAAGAAGAAGGAAGATCCTATTTAAAATTCGTTAAGAAAATTTATATTTAATGTGAATTTTAGTTTATAATTTATTAAATTCACATATAAGTGTAATGATTTTATATTTAGAGACTTGGAGCGGAAGAAGAAAGAGGTCCTCGAACAACATATTATATTAGAATTTAAGATAGACATTATATAAGCTTAATAGTATTTTACTCTACAAGAAATATAAGTTCTGTAAAAGCCTCGTGTTTGATTTCGTTACATAAGTAATACTGCTATTTCAGAATTCTATCAATCAACAATAAGAAAAGATGAGAACGGAACGCCTTTTTACTTGAAAGCATAAGGAAAGTTAATCTAAAAGGTTTTCTTTAACAAAACGCGATTACAGTAAGCAGATAATAAGTGATTTGTTATTTGGTGTCCACTGTCTTAAAAAGAGAGGTATTTTAAGTCATTGCGCAGAAGTCCTAAAATATTTTGGAGTGTCTTCGAACTAAGAGACGGGATGCAAACAGCGTGCAACGATGCGAAGTGACGTCGACGCTAGCGAGCACACAACACGGGTTTATTGCGCTCGCTCCGTGCTGTTTTGCATTCATATCCCGCTGTTTGATAGCTTCCAAGACAGTATTGACGTCTCGTGGAAGTATTAGATAAACGCAAAAGAATATTTTTCACGTCAACTGCATAAAATTTTCCTATAAAATGAGATGACAAGCAAAGTGGAATATTTTCTCATTTCCTTTTATATATAAATGATGATAAATTCAAGCTCGTGTGAAATATAGTATAAGATACGTCCACCTGTACGTACACATTTTTCTTTTAAAGATATATGAAAATAATAAATAGATACAAGCTGTTAGACAATAAGCGTTTCTATTAGTTCCGAGAGCGTAATATCAATTATATACAGCTTCGATCACAGTTCTAAGAGCTTGGTGAAGTGCCAAAACTACAGATATTGAAGTTCTCTTGAGTATGGACGAAGTTAGTTTGTAGGTCGAGACGTAGATGGCGTAGTTGTTAATCCAATGGATATAATTAGTTATATAGGAGTTATTCAGACGCTGTTTATACAAGAGTCATCGAGCTATCCCCGATCGACTAGTCGATAGTATCTCTTAGGAGAGTTTCCGTGGAATTGGCAAAAGGACGGTGCTGAAATAAACAAGTACAATTAGTCTGGAAACGATGGGGCTAGGGTCAACTTACAAACTGATCTGATAGGATCACTGTACCTTTTCGCTGAACTGAACTTTACCAAACTTACTTTACACCTTATGGAATATTGAGATTGTTAAAAAAATATAAATTATAAATATAAAATAATATTTATATTATAAACATAAATTTCCAATCTAACTGGATGACAAGTCTACATCCTTCGTTTCCTATACAACTTGCCACTTTTACTAATCATGATAATACACTTTTATGGGCAGCCAGTATTCTGGAATCCGAAATTGGAGACTAAAATAGTCACGGATAGTCTTATGTAGGGCGTCCAAATATCCACTAAGACCTAACGGAGGTTTTTCTCGGTCGCCACTGCCGGATCAACAGTCAAGTTACCGCGTTTTTAAGTCCATATAGTTTTTTACAAAGAATTAAATTACGATTTATCAACTGTGTAACAGTATGAATAGCAAAATACCCACCTAATTCCTCCTAAATACACTTAAATCAATTTAAATAAAAACGAAGCAGGCGAAGCCGCGCGTAGGCCGCTTGGATTAAAATAAATATTATTATTCCAAAATTCTCATTAAACATATTTAAGATTAATTAGGTATTCTAAAAGTAAGATCGCAATCCACTTGACTTCGCTCTGTTTATTCAAGTGTTTTTCTACTTAACTATATTTTATATCATGTTACTTTAATAACGTCTTAAATATCTTTATTTTATTTGTAAACATAGATACAAAATTCGTTGTTATTTAAACACTTTTATTCATCGAATGAACATATAAAAACGCTACCATCGCGATGCACCGAACGGCGGTTCTGTATAACGAAGTTCAAGACAAAACGTTATTTTATTAAATTATCGAAATATGACTTTATATTTTTTACAATAATAATTTTTTTTTCTTTAAAAAATTAGCTTTATATTTTTTTCTAAAAATATTTATTTATTTATATAAAATTATTAATTAATATTATCTTTAGTATTGAAAATATACTCAATTCTATACATAATATCTCGTATAATTGATTAAAAAGTTACTAACTTAATAATCACATAAAATGTTCAGAATATATGAGCATTAAATTTACTAAGAAAAATGCTTATGAATTGCGTGAAACTATACAAACATTTAATATATATATTCTATTCTATATAATCTGATATAGTATAATTAATAAAATAAATTAATTAAAAATTAACTAAAAAATACTAAAAGATCCGCTACATAATAACATAATAAAAAAAATGCTTCATAACAAAAAATAATTAACGCGTTGGCCATTTTTAGTTGACATAATTATGAAATTTTAATTTTCTTAATTATGTCGACTATAAATGGATGAACGGAACATCTCATTTGGCACTCACTTAAAGAGGCCAGTAGCTCTGTAATACGCGTCTATGGAAACACCAACCTAAGTATATAAGTACATAGTTGAATGAGTAAAAGAAAATATAAAAATAGCTGTTCCGCTTTATAACATTTTTAAGTTATATCTCCATACGGTTAAGGTGGTAACAATTTGTGATCAACTTTCGTTTATATTATTTCACACTTAAGCACATCCGTGTCTCACATGTGTATGACCTAAAGATATAAAATGATATTTTTTTTTGCTTCACGCTGTATCCCGCACACTGGCCGGGGAATCTAGTTTTAAGATGCTCCGTTCCCCGTTTTCCGCTCATCTGAGCCATTTATATGATTATACAAAATTTATTATATGTAAAGTCTAATCTAATATTTATTATATCTAGAATTATAGAAATATATGAATATTTCACTTAAATATATATAATATTCTACGCAACCTATTTAGTCCTGGACCAAAAAATGTATATAGAGCGCCTCATTACGCGGTAACATATTCCGTACATTCTCGATGTCAGACGAAATTAATTCGTAGCACCGTTTAAACGAGTGCCGCGAGGAGCGTCCGCTTTCGAGAGCAAAGGAAATTATACGCGACATTACGAATTCAAAAAGTCTCCTGACGATGAAACATGGAGATCGATACTCGCAAAAATCTAAATAATCTCTTGGGCTAAATGGAAGGTGAAAATGTTTTTAAAACATTTCGTTAGTTTTCATTAATAGAAGAGTTTAAATAAATAAGGATGTCGAAGAGGTCAGTAAGAGTGACGCAGGGGCACAAGCGTGTGACTGTAAACGAGACAGGTTGTGACCTCGAGTCCCATTCGAGGAAATGAAATATTTAATATTTTCATTTCAGCGCCCTGATGTCGAATTAAAAAAATGGGGAGCGGAGTAAGACACTTCTTAACACTGGCTTCCTCTCCCTATCCTGTAACATGCAGAATACGGTGTGAAGCTGAAAAAATGCTGAAGAACAATAACATAACATTCAAATAACGTTTCTACTTGCGCTGAATTTGGTATTCAAATATTGAAAGGTTTCCTGTAGTTGAGTCTCAATACAATACAATACAATAGGCAAAATCCATCACAATTATCATGTACATATATTTCACAAATACTTCATAGTTTTCTATCTTCTCGTTTCATATTACATTATACGTCTATTATCAACCACTCTCTCTCGTCTCTATTATGTAGATAGCGAAGCCCTACTTTGTCTATTTGTTAGACTCTAATAAGAAGAATTTCTATTATAATATTATAAATATTCCTAAAGGAATCGGTACTTACACACCCGCTGCAATGAGTATGCCCTAATTTACTACACTGTAATATTTTCCAATAATTTTTTAAACGTTATTTATTATCAACTTAAAACAGTAAAAAAACCAAATGTGTTATTGATTTCTAAATCTACAACTAATAAATGAACTTTCTACCTAGCTCATTTTATTAACGAAAGACCTCGTCTTTATAAATACTACGTCATTATTAACTTTCTGCTGTACTATATACATATATCTTGAATGTAATTTTAGTAATCAAACCTCTTTGGCTGTACTGAATGTAACTGGCTGGTTTTTTTGGCAATAAATAGAAAAAAAAACTAGTTCCCGTCATTTTTCAATTGTTTTTCAAGCAAGCAAAATGAACGTATGTCACGAAGAAATTCGGAACATTTTAAAGTTTTATTATATAATAAAAAAATAGTAAAAATGCGACGAACGCCGCGAATAAAATTTATGCGGTTTACGAACCTAATGCGGTATCAATAAGAGTAGCATAAATGTGATTCAAGCGTTTCAGGTCTGGAATTTTTTGTGAGAAAGATGAGGTTCGCTCTGGACGCCCTGTCACATAAAATCAGTGCCATTTTTGAGATAATGGAGCAAGATCGACATGTTAGTAGCTAAGACATTGCTGAAGAACTGGATGTTGTTCATAAAACAGTTTTACGTTATTTACGAAAGACTGGGTACAAGAAAAAACTTGACATTTGGGTATCACATGAACTCACTGAGAGAAACCTAATGCAACGTGTTCTCATTTGCGATTCTTTGTTGAATCGTAACAATTCCGGAGCATTTCTCAAGCAGTTAATTACGGGTGATGAAAAATAGGTGACTTACGATAGGAATGTGCGAAAGAGATCATGGTCGAAGCATGGACAAGCTACACAGACCGTGGCAAAGCCCCCCCTGACTCGTAACAACAAAGTGATGCTATGTGTATGGTGGGATTGGAAAGTAATCGTCCACTATGAGCTTTTGCCACCGGGTAAAACTATCGATTCTGACCTCTACTGTCAGCAACTGATGAGGTTAAAAAAAGCTATTGAGAAAAACCGGCTGGAGCTGGTGAATAGGTAGGGCGTGGTGTTCCATCATGACAACGCCAGACCGCACTCATCTATAGCCACGCAGCAAACATTGAGAGACCTTGGCTGGGATGTGTTGATGCATCCTCCGTATAGCCCTGACCTTGCTCCACCAGATTTCAAAAAATATCTCTTTCTTTGTATAAACAATACGAAAATACTTTTGCCCCGACTTTATATATCTAAAAACTCAATTTTTTTTAAGAGTTGATAGAAGGAACATGGTAGGCTACTGTTAAGATACTCCGTTACCCATTGAGACACTTTCGTTCCCCACGTTCCGCTGAATTCTTGAGTGTCGAGGCAAAGTGCGGCGTTGAGTTCTAGAATATTAAATATTTCATTCCCTCTAGGCGGAAATTGAACCCACAACCGTCGAGTTTACGGTGGCAACCTTGTCCCAGTCACTGCCCCTACGCCACAACACGCTCAATTTCCATTTAATTCTATACACTGCTTAATTATAGTATCTTATATGTGTTTACTCAAATTACAGGTGGAAAAATCAATTTTGCATTACAATTTATTTCTCTCGAAATGTTTGGTTGGTAGTAGGGAACATTATATGTGTAAGACATATTAAATAGTAATTAATATTTCGAAAATTCAAAAGGATTACAAAAAACTCGATTAAAACACAATATCGTAATCCATTATCGTGGCTAAGTGGCACTAACGTGTGACTGTAACCTCGACAGTTTCCCAATCGGGGTATAAAAAATTATTTAATAATATTTTCATTTCTTCGCTCTTTTACCAAGGCCACTCAACACGCAAAGCTCAAAAAATTAATATATCTTCGATTTAAACGAGGATATATATACAAGAAGTTTAAAGTAAAGATGACAAGGGCCAAAATCTGTACTTCTCTTTATAAATATATTATGTAGTAGTGTAGTAGTAGAAGCGGTTTCTACTAAGGATGGAAAATAACTAAAATAAATAAAACTAGAACAATGAAAAAAATGAACACACAAAAAAACATTCGCCTACTATATTTATTGTTTAGGTGCAGCTTACCGGAGCCACGACGCTGCGGTGATGCAGCGAGTGAGCATTAATGAACGCGCTAGTTGTTTCCACAGTTTTCTTAATCTGTTTCAAATCACTGATTTTGCGACAACACAATGTAAAATTTATATCGTAAATAAACTATAAATATCTACTTAATATTGGTGTTATAATAACAGTGAAACGAATTAGTTGTTTGGTGTTATATTAAGTATAAAGTAGTTTTAAATAGTAAAGATTAAAAAAAATCAGCTTCACGCTGTATGCGAGACACAGGTAGGCAGAGAAACCAAGTGTTGTTTAGTACACTTCGTTCCCCTCCTGCCGAATTTTTCGAGGTGTTGAGTGGCGGAACTCAACGCCAGATTCTGTCTTGATGTCGAAGAAATGAAAATATTAAGAAATATAATAATAATTGAGTCCGGTCGTGGCGCAGCGGCACGAGGTGTGACTGCAAAACCGACTGGTTGTGGGTTCGATCCCCACTCGAGGAGATGAAATATTTACTTAAATTTATATTTCCATTTCTTCGCTCTGGTGTCGAGGTTAAGCGCGGCGTTGAGTTCTGCCACTCAACACGCAATGCCTCCAGAATTCGGCAGAAAGTGGGGAACGGAGTGTCTTAACACTAGGTTCCCTCTGCCTACCCTGCTGTGTGCGGGATATAGCGTGAAGCTAATTTTTTTTTTTTATAATAATAATACAAGATAATTATTATAGTTTAGTTTCAGTAAATGAAGGATGGCCAAGGGACCAACAGTAACAATGAGTAGCAATTTGAAAGTATAATTTTGTCTTTCTTTAATAGTTGAACGTGTTAGAATATATTTATTTCTATTAATAAAAATATTTATATTTAAAACAGTATTTATATTTAAAAATATTTATATAGTAAAACGAGGCAATAATAAAAATAATCTATTAGTGAAATTTGATTAAATTCTTATAAATACTTTTTATGGACTGGATAAGAAAAACAACAAAGGTATCCCAATTTCATAAACTAATTTATTATGTTTCAATCAATAATTTAGTAAATACATCATTATTTATCTTATACTTAGTAAAACAATATAAACAATAAATAAAAGCACAATAAACAATCAGTAAATAATAATTTTAAAAAAGAATCAGTAGAAGGCATCACTTACGTTTATTCATTCCGGCAGTCCGTCACAGAATGCCCTTACAGAGCACTGTAATCCATTTTATAATTTACCGACATATTTCCCCACCATAATAAATTTAGTCAAAACAATTCTAATAATAAATAATTCTAACAATAATTAAAAATAATATAATAAATGTATAATTTTAAGATACTGTCAAACGCTACGTATATAGTTTTTTTATTTGTTGATAATTTCATAGTGAAACACCTAAAAGAAGCACATTTATTTATTTTTTTTATTCAGATTCACCAGTGAGCGGTATTTACTTAAGTTTTACAGTAAAATAGTTTTCTTAATTCTATATCCCTTATGCATTACCTTATTTTTAAGGAAAAAAGGAACACTTAAAATCACTTTGTTGTCCGTCCGTCTGTCGGAGCCTTTATTTCAGGAACTCTTGGCAACATCAAGTTGAAATTCAAACCATATACTTATATCTACGGTCCTTTGATTTGTTTTAAAAATGGTATTTCACCATTTATTTAAAAAAAGATTTGGTCGTTTATAAAAAACCCGTATTTCGACGCTATAAAGGGAATCAAAATTAATAGGGTACTTACGGTTGACCTAGAATTATGAAATTTGGCAGCCAGCATATACAGGTAATACTAGTTCAGGAAAAAATATGAAAACTATACATTTACGGTTAAATCCTAAAAAATAATAGCCTTAAATAGCAAAAAAACGCGTATTTTGACACTATAAAGGGAATCAACATTAATAGGTTATTCTGGTTAACCTAGAATTATAAAATTTGGTATCTAGCATCTACAGATAGTATTAGTTTAGGTAAAAATCTGAAAACTGTACATTTGTGGCAAAGTTTGGTATTAAAACCACTAGTTCAAGTGAGGTATCATAAGAAAGGGCTCTGATTAAGCTAAGCCTAAATTTCAGAAAAAGCTGGAACCTCCAATTTTTGCACGGAACTTTTTTTTCGATTATATAGATACTTTATTTGGAAATCAGTTATCCGGTTATAGTTTATTCAAAGAAATAATATTTAACTATAATTTATATTAAATTTTGTACAAAACTGAATATGAAAATACGAACGAATCGCTTGATATGAAATGGTCGTTTAAAATGTCTGCCTTCTAACCTTCTAAAGAGAAGGGAAGCTAAAATTATACGCTACATTATTAATTCAGAAAGGTCTCTTGGTGACAAAATAAAAAAAGGGTTGATGGTGTCGAAAATGTGAATAGTAACTGAGAATACAATATTATATAGACAACAAATATAAAAATTGACAGAAATGATAAACAAAAATGCGTAAAGTGGGAAAACGGAGTGTCTTAACACTTGTTCTGTACCCTGCCTTAAGAGAAAACGCGTGAAATTGCATTTTATATCGTAGCAAATTGTATTAAATGACTACCTATATTCACCATGTTGACCATAGTAGATGGTCCATATATTTTTAGATACTGTAGCAATTTTTAACCTTCGTTCCCATTTACGACTTTATTATATATTATAAATATACTTATTTTAACATTCTTGTAAATATTTTACACATAGTCCCCGTAAACGCTCTATATATACGCTTGCATATATAAAATTATTATAATGTAGGGTAGGGAATAAATAGAGTAATTTAGTATTTTTTTAAATTAGGAAACAACAACAACAACGAAACTCTAAAAAAAAAAATAACCTCGGACGTATTTCTACCTGATAACGTGACACTTTACCCAATCAATCGAATAGGACGTCCATATACATATATTTTAAATAATTAAAGTCTATCCGAACTACGGCTCAGTGGTCAGAGCGCCTGGTCGGTCTCCAGGAGGCGCGGGTTCGAGTCCCGCTACGTTCAAATTTTTATAAGTTTTCTAAATAAGTATTTTTCTTTCCTAAGTGTGGATTAACACTTTAAAAATGTTTAAGCAATTCGAATTTACAACTACATTTGTACTTTTTAATAGATTTTACAAATATAAATTAAAAATGATAGTTGTCCTCGCGTTCATACCACTTCGAAGCCTGTAGGGCTTCCCGTTTGCCGTCACAAAAGCAACAGGAAGAAGCAATTTTTTTATTACAATTCTTAAAATAATCCATTCTGCTATGGTGATAAATTTTAAGTGTATTTGTAAATTTATTGTTATTATCTTAATAGTTAGAGTAGACACCGCATCCGAATCGTATCTCTTAACGTATCCTACACACAAAGGTTTATCCATTGTACATATTTTTTTGTTATTTGAAGTTTTCTGTTTATATTTTTCCTTGTGCGATACATAAATAAAAGAAAGAAAAAAAATATAATTCACGCGCCACTTCATTTCAAATATTCTTTCAATTTGTTCAAAAATAATAATATAGATTTATAACTAATTAATGCAAAATTCGGTTTAATTTTATTTTACTTTAAAAGGGAAGCCTTGAACATGCTACCTCTGATTAATTTGTCATTCAAAATATTAATTGAGTACAAGCTGAGGCTCGAATAGCGCTGAGTTTCATAAGAATCATTTTTAAGTTTTCAATTAAATTTCGGTAAGCTGAAATTATATAAAATTATTTATATTTTTTATTTGTTTATTTATTTATTTATATTTTTTTTAATATTTTGCTTAATAATGTTAATAAAAAAGATCGTGTGAAATCGTTCGTTCGTTTGTGTCATATATCCAAAGGTCCACAATAAAGTATGCCAATGTTACATGTTACTTGCATAGTATAACTAGCTCTAAGTCAAAATAAGTAGATTTTGATACTCCTACCCCTATTTTGCTAAATATACTTTAGTGTTGCCGAAATAATAAAAAACGTATATTTCGTAGGAAATATGTGGGCGGTACGATTGATCAACCGGTAGACAACCTTCCCTTATATTAAAAAAAAACAATCTTTTCTTTACTGACGATATTGAGAGTATCAATTGAGTACAAACTACAAATGTTATGTAAACTTAATCTTGTAAACATATTTTACATATTTTAACATTTCTTTGTCGTTTATGATATAGTAACGTAAAACATTTGAGACCAATTGTGGCGCAGGGGCACAGTGTGCCTGTAAATCGACTGGTTGTGGGTTCGATCCCCACTCGAGGAAATGAAATATTTATTTAAATTTATATTTTCATTTCTTCGCTCTGGTGTCGAAAGGCGAGGGCGAAGGCGTTGAGTTCCGCCTCTCAACACGCAATGCCTCCAGAAGTTGGCGGAAAGTGGGGAACGGAGTGTCTTAACACTAGGTTCTCTCTGCCTACCCTGCTTTGTGCGGGATACAGCGTGAAACTGAAAAAAAAAAAGACATTTTAGTAACTCAGCTAACTCCCCGTCTTACCTCAATTAGTAGATATAATTTACAAATTGTCACAACATGTTTATAAGTGTTGTGTTACTTTTTACAGAGTTAAGATCAAACATTGACTTCATAACAGTACTAAGATATGTATGTAACAATGAATAATTAACAACTTCCGCAACAGGATATAGCGACATGTTGGCCTACGACTTGCGAGAGGGAAGACGTGAGTGAGCGTCGCAAGTTGCTGCGTGGTTCATATAAATATAATAAACGCGTGTATTATGTGGGATATGAATGTTACAAAATATGATGTGTTTTTGTGCGGAAAACATGGAACGATAAATCTCATTTCATTTTATGAACTCAAGTTTTCTATGTTTATAAGCAGCTAATTATATATTGATAAGAATAATATGAGGACAGTCGTGGCGCGAGAGTGCATGCGTGTGGTGAATGCGACAGGTTGTGGGTTTGATTCCCACTCGAGAAAATGAATATTTAATATTTTAATTTAATTGCTCTGGTAACGAGGTAAAGCGCGGCGTTTTAGTTTCGCCACTAACGTAACTCACGTTTTTTTTTTGAGGGATTGTAATTTTTTTTTGTTTTGGAAAAAATTGAAACCTTTATGTTTTACGTGAAGTAAAACGTAACATAGCAACCCGACATCAATTTAATTTAATTGAAGTATGTATATTAAATAATTTGTAGCACATTTCATTTAATGTTAAGCATCAAAAGAGAAATATTTATTATATATATGTTATGAATGTATATGATAATTTAATATTTGTTTATAATTGGCGCTGACTACATGGAAACAAGATAAGTTACGTTAATAACAAAATACTGTATATGGTGTATAATTGAAAATGTAAGGATCTTATTTCTCTGTTAATTCTCTAATTAAAATGCCACACTCCGTTGCCCTCGGACTTTCCAAATTCATTCATAAACTTTTCGTATTTCTTAGTTGGCCATCGTCGCTTCGCTTAATAACTTCTTCTTGCTTGATATGTTATGATACTTTTTATAGTATTTTTCTTTGTTGCATTACAGAAAACTTCAAAAATTATTCAAATTAAAATTAACATCACCCAATAACACTAACTATATTATTTGAAGAAAGTACAAGCGAGGCGCATCCCTTGCTTAGTTTAAAGTCTTAAAGTTACGCTTTTCGGTTTCAAGCCTGAGACGCGGCGCATATGCGCAGGAACGACGATATGTTTAAATTTTGAAATTTTATTGTTTTCTTCGACACAAAATTTTCAATTTGATGAAGATGCAATGTTCTGTGTAGAAAATCTAATAATTGATTTTAACAAATAATAAGTCAGTTTAATCCTCGTAAAATAAACGTATATTTTTTTATAGTAATTTAACATTTTACTTGCATAAGAAATTCTAATATTATAAATATTTAACAAAATAAATAAAATTCTTCCAAAATAATTTTTGACATGGCTTTATTTGGTTTCTTTGAGTAACCAAATAAAACCTATTAGTTATGAGTTGTTACTGGTGATTATTTTCTTTATGAATGTTATGTGTTGGATTTTTTTTTATTTTTTTATTTACGTATGGACAAAATGTCATACACTGCACTGATCAAAACGACATGTATGATAATGTTGATCTATACATACAGCTTCACGTTGTATCCCGCACACAGCAGGGTAAGCAGAGGGAACCTAGTGTTAAGACACTCCGTTCCCCACTTTCCGCCGAATTTGGGAGGTAATGCGTGTTAAGTGCCTGAACTCAACGCCGCTCTTTACCTCGACACCAGAGCGAAGAAATGGAAATATAAATTTAAATAAATATTTCATTTCCTTTGCCTATGATGAACTATGACGTAACTTTTCTATTATTATTATCACATAAATAGTTTTAAGATGATATTTTGAGTAACTACCAAAGGAAACCTAATCACCCTTCTTGGAGTTAAGAGTTGACGAATAAAGTATCGAAAAATATAAGTAAATACTCGTAAATGAGAATTCGCTGCGAAAAAACTTTTCTTTTTTCTACTCTAAATAAAAATGAAGGCATTAGAAAAAAAATACCGCCCGTAAAGAAGAGCAGACTACGAGAAAAATATTCAGTATTCAGTGATGTCAGATACAAGAAAAACTATATTTCGCTTTCCGAAAAATTCTAACGCTAGAACTACTAACTAACTACTTCAAAGAACTGAAATCTACGATCGACGACAGCTTAGATAGCGAAGATTTTGTGTGTGGCAGAATACTAGGATTATGACTGCACCTGCTTTATTGAAATGTTATGTTATCGCGATCCAAGTCAGGTGAAGGCTGGTTACAATGTATGAATTGTTCTCGTTCGGCCCAGGCTTCATGTACTGATGAACCAAGACAAAAAAAATAACCATTTAATTGTGAATTGTGCTCTTAAAATTTTCAAAAGTCATTATGTTTTTGTCTTTTGGTATTAGTTCGTTCAATTTTTTTATATTTATAATTTATTAAAATTCTTTTTCATTAAAAGCCTGTATTACTAGGATCGCTGGTGGTAATATTTTATTGGGCGTTAAGTGTTACTTTTGAGTCACTCTTTATGTCAAATGGGCAAAATAAAGGTTTGCTGAATTACTTCTCTAAGAAAGAAGGTAAGAAATAACCGACCAAACACTCTAATCATCATATACGAGTAGGTATAGCAAACAAATCAGTCTTGGCAAGTTGATTTGTTCAGTGTTTCAAAAGTAAATTTTATCATTTTAATTTTAATTATTGTTATTACAATAAAAAAAAATTGTTGACGTTTACGGTAACCGAATCAGGTGATTTTGTTATTCTTAAACCTTAAATAAGGAAGCGACTCAAAGTTTTTCGAACCGTCAAAAATTTGGCCAATTTTTTGCCGAAACCGAAAAAATTAAATTATTCGTTTTTTTTTTCATCCACATATTTTTGCCAACTTGGCAACGTAGATAGAAAAGATACTATAACAATCCATTTTTCACCTAAATTTGAGACATTGTGTATTGAGCGCTGAAAAAAACACTAGAACTGAAGTGGAACTGAACTGGAACGGTAAAATGAAAATAATTTCAATATAATCTTCATAATATAATCTGTTGTTTAAGTTGAATCTACAAGAATCACGCCAACACTCAGACGCTTTGCCATTGTGCCGCGGTGTCTCTTTATTTATATTAAATAAAGTGCTTGTATTTTATATTACGTATTAGTAATTTTTTTACAATGATATTGTTAAAAGTTAAATGTGGAGATTAGACACTAGTGCGGAGAATTTTGCAATAATTTTGTTACGCGCCACCCGGCTCGTCGGCAACTCTCGGGTACGCTGTCGCCGAGCGGTCGGGGAGGGGCTTGGCGGGAAAGGAATGACGCGCGCTTATAATGTCAAATTTGGGCGGGAAAAATGTTTTGTTGAAGTGAGCAGTACAGTTAATTATAATTAACAATATTGTAAGAAATATAGTTATTGGAAGGTAATAAGTGTTTCTATATCTACTTTTTGCGTTATAATTTATGTTTTCTATATTATTTAACAGAGAACGCTTTGTTTACATACAAAATGCTTATTTAAATAAGTAACAGATCTTTAAATTATCGTCTAAATGTTAACTCCAAAAAATCTTATGCCATGAACGAAAATAATTTAATTCACATTAGAACGTTTCATGTATCAGAATATATATATATATATATATATATATATATATATATATATATATATACACACATATATATATATATATATATATATATATATATATATATATATATATATATATATATATATATATATATATATATATATATATATATATATATATATATATATATATATATATATATATATATATATATATATATATATATATATATATATATATATATATATATATATANAATATCAAATATCAACAATGGTCGTATTTTTTTATTTAAAACAATCAAAAATTCTTTGACGATAATATCGTAAAAATCATATTAGAAGTCATTATAGTTGTCAATCAATTCTGCTTATTAAATGAATATTCATGTATTTTAAGCGAGCGAAGCCGTGGGCGGGCTGCTAGTATTTTAATATATTATTCATTATGATACTATTTTCATTGCAAACATAAATACAAATGTAAATATATCTAAACTATGATCTTCTACTACCAAATTATAACTGATCGTTCTCTGCACATGGAAGATGTATGTATGGGAAAATATGTACGTATTTCTATTACTGGGGTCATTATCATTACAATAGAACCCAAAACAATGATTTATTTTATTTATTTATTTTTTTATCAGCTTCACGCTGTATCCCGCACACAGCAGCATAGACAGAGGGAACCTAGTGTCACTCCGTTACCCACTTTCTGCCGTATTCTGGAGGCATTGCGTGTTGAGTTGCAGAACTCAACGCCGCGCTTGTCCTCGACACCAGAGCGAAGAAATGGAAATATAAATTTAAATAAATGTTTCATCTCCTCAAGTGGGGATCGAACCCACAACCAGTCGGTTTACAGTCACCCTTTGTGCCCCTGCGCCACGACTAAATATTATTGTTTTATAGAAATGGCTAAAATTTTACTTTCCAATGTATGGATCCACGAAAGTAATTAAGATTAGTAAACTAATAATTATGTAGTTGGGTTTCTAGTACTAAATAAAATGTTAATTAAATAAAACACAATTATTTACCTCGAACTAATAACAAATGACTTTATACAATTTGAAAATGACTTTATACAATTTTAAACAAACATTTAACTTTGTTTACATTTGGTTCATTGGTGCGAGATAATATTATCCATCAGTATGAAAGGCTCTTACTGGCGAGCAACTTAGCTTATACAATACATCAAATATTCAAGCCGCAACTCTTATAGGGTACCTTTATAAACTTTAAATTGCATTTTGAAATTTCAAAACGTACAAGTATATGTTGTATTTATAAATTTAAATACTGATAATGTACATAGTGGATATTACTATTAATTATATCTATATTATAATAAAGAAAATTATTTTAAGATAGTGCATTACTAAATAAGAGTATAATTGTGTAATTATGATTTTTAAAATCTTGCTTGTGTATTTGTACACGCACATCTACGAAACAAGCCCTGTGGGTACCGCTTAAGTAGTTATTTCTATTTTGCCACCATATTCTTTTTAAATGTTCAGCTTAGGGATGATCATTATAATATAGACTACAAGTCATAAGTTATCTTTTAAAATATGTGACATGGTTCTAGGTTCTATCTCTATCTCTTACTGCATTGATTGCCTTGTTCATAGGAACACTACTTGGACAGACAGATCTTTTTTCTGTCACAAACAGAGGAGGTTTCATTGTACCTATCAATAGCTTAGAATACAAACATTTGACTAATACCAAGCGTATGGAGGAATTTAAAATTTATTTTTGACTTCATACGTACTTTATGTAATGCAATCACAGCGATTCGGCTCTCTTTGTCACCACACACTGCATTTTTATATTAAATATTTCACAATATATTGACGTCAAAATAAGAAACCACTATGAACGATAGTATATAAATGAAAAATTCCAAATTAAAAAGTAATATTTTATTTATTTTTAATTGTAACAGTATTTATGGCCAAACTAAATATATGCCTTTTTTTAACTTTATAAGTAAAGTACAAATGTATAAAATATAAAATAAAATCTATTTTGTGCTTTGCAACTTTTAACCAGTTAAAATCACTAATGTATACGAGAGGAAGGAAACGCAAAACAGCAAATAACTAGAGTTTCCCACCTAACTGTGTTCATAATTAAAACAGTTTTTTATCTCCCTGGATTTTGTCCATTTTCTAAGTACATCTTACATTATAAATACTTTTAAGGCTTGCGTTTTTTAAATGAAACGATGCAGTACTTAGTTTATAATTTAAAGAATGATCTATTTTGTTACTCATACATTTAAAATATACACAGGTATAATGTCAAAACTCTACATTTCATAGTAATAATGTAACAGTATGTACCTTGGGTATAAGTTAAAAATAAATAAATAAATAAAATAAAATATGCATGGCAATACACATAAATAACATAGTTAATTATGAATAATACACACTATATATTTT
>JAAIXJ010000430.1:216346-235246 GCA_013403705.1 Heliconius hermathena | reverse complement strand
TATATATATAGCGTTTGGCCCTCCGTTCTCTCTGACTACCCGCAGGCATCGCAGATATCAAACTACAAAGGTAGGGTGGGCACGGAGGGTTTAGTGTCAATACAGTCCGTTATTTACTTTCTGCCCAATTTCAAATCATTTCTTGTTGTTTAGCGAAATTGAATGCCATTGTGTTTCTTGTTGTGTTTCTACTTTACGCTGTATTTCACATGTAGCAGACCAGGCATGTAGGTAGCCAGAGGGAACCTAGTGTTAAGACACTCCACTCCCCACAGTCTGTCGAATTCTGTAGGCATTGTGTTTTCGGTGGTTGAACTCAACGCTACGCTTTTATCTCGAAACCAGAGCGAAATAATAAAAATGTTAAATTGCTATTTAATTTTCTCGAATGATAATGCAATATGAAATAAAAATGTATAATATAAGCTCCTATTTTACTATAATCATGTATTTTATATAATCACGGTTTGTGAAAAAAAAGAAATTAAATATTCTTCATAGAAATTATTTTTGTTAACTTTATCGTATATTACTTTAAAATATATTTATAATCCGAGATCAAATATGTATATAAGAAAATTAAATATAATGAAGGTAACTCACATTCTATTTTTAGTATCTACCGGCATGCACCAGTAGCGGCGTCACTCATTTGTCGATTAAAATTAACTGACCCACAACACATACGAAATACCCGATCAACCTATGAACCTATGACCGTCGGTACATTGGGGTACCTTATATAAGAACAACACTTAGCACAAAAAGAAAAATAATTGTGAAATTAGAACCAGTAGTTCTTGATATTAGCGCCAAAGAAACAATCTCTTCAGCTTTATAGAAACAGTACAGCATACCTACATATAATTAGATAGTATTGAAATACATAACGTATTTAATTAATATTGTCAATTGTCAGTTTACATTCGCTTTGCAACTATAGATAATTTTTTAAATGTTAATTCTTGATAATTTACATTGTATGCAACAAGCCGCATTTTATAAAAAAAATAAAAATACATAATTATGTCAATCTTAAAATATACGTCTACATATCGAAAAAGAGAAGAAATAGAAGCAAAAAATATACAAGAATAAGAAATATCATCGCATTTTCAACACAAACAATTTTATAAACATTTATAAATAAAAATAATAATAAAATCCATACTCACCGAAATTGCTAAAAGTTACACTGCAAACTTAGAAAACGCACGACTAACTTCGAATAGAACTAGAGAGACGTCCGCACCGGCCGACGCGGGGACGAGGAGTGACGCAATATGATGATTGGTCGAGAAGAGGAAATGCGAAATGTTAACTGATTTTTTTTTTTTAATACACCTTCATTTTTTTGCAGCTACTCGCTTTTTCACGCATAGCAGGGTAGATGGAACCTAGTGTTAGGGTAAGGCACTCTCTTCCCCACGCGACGGATGGAGATTCGTTGCCTACTTGAAGATATGATACTATTCAAATATTTTTTAATTTCCCATTCACCCGCTTTGTAGAAAAAATGCGGCGTTGAGTTGATTAACTCAACACGCAATGCCTCGAAAGATGGGCAAAGTAGAGTACGATGTTTTGTCTAATCTCATATAGTGTAGATATGAAAGAAAAGAGTTAACCTAAAAATGAGAATAATATTTTTTTGCTTATTTGATTACAAAATCTGTAGCACTTTGGCTAGTTAGAGAATGACAATACAGACATTTAAAACAGACATTAAATGTCTCATATTCAATTAGATACTTTCTAAACGCACCTCGATGATAATTTCTTCTCCAAATAATTCTAATTCTAATTTTTTCTCCTCTTTCTTAATATTAATTATTCTTATATATTTTTCAAATGTATATTTTTAAACAAATTTAATATTTTAAAATTTTTATTAGTTTTTGTTAGAAAACATGAGAAGCATAACTTTCATGAAATCACTCGTGTCGCTGTCCGTACATATGTCACAGTCAACTTGATCTGAAGCTAGTAATTGAAAGTAAAAAACTATATTAAAATTTGAGTAAAAAATTTAGAAGTTGTAATATTTGAACATTTTTAAAAGCTGAACAAAGAAAAATATAATAAAAGCGGTTAACATGTATTGTACCATCGAAAGCTCTAAGCTAGCCGACCGTACAACAGTAATTATTATCTTCACGCTGTATCCCGCACACAGCAGGATAGGCTGAGGAAACCTAGTGTTAAGACACTCCGTTCCCCACTTTCCGCCAACAACAAACACACAACAGTACAAGTATAACAATGTAACAGTACAGTTACAACAGTAACTTTTATTTAAAAATTAAATTAAATTGTTTAGCCATTAAAATATATCTCAAACGGATTATTATAAATTATATTGATCTAGTGACACAAATAGTGTAAGTAGTGAAAGTCCCGTAACACTACCAAGTCACATTTGCTTAAATTCTCTTAAAGACAAGCCAATTATCATTGCAAAAATCACGACGAATATGGATTTTGTTTCAGCGTTTCCGCACGTAGGCTAGTACTTGCTAAAATTTTACTAACTTTAAGTCAAAAACCCTAAAATACTTAAAAGTAGTGCAGAATTCAATCTGTAAAATATTTTCGTTTTATTCTAGAGAAAGTGCTTTGCATACCATATATTCCGATAGAAGCAAATATGGCAAATGAAAGTATGTAGTTTTAATTCAGTGTATTAGCACGCTGTACCGAATGCCGGCGTCATATTTAGAAAATACTTTACATGAACTTTAGAAGCGATAAAAACTATTTAAAAGGTAAAAATAATAAGTTTGAATTCCGTAATATGTCGATTTAAAGTTAATTTTTATGATTATTTATTTTAGTTCGAATTGGAATCACTTTTTTTTTTTTATTTCTTAACAAATTAAAACAGTGGAAGTATATGAATTGACATAAAAAGGCATATTGTGGAAATTTATATTTATTAAGATGTGGAGAAGTTGGGGGTCTAGAATTAAACTGAATTATTACCGATGCTCATTGATGATTGCAATACGCGTTAAGTATTTTAAATTTATTTTTTTTTTAAAAACACAAGGCAAACGAGCTTGCGGGTTACCTGACGGTACGTGATCACCACCGCCCACGACCCTGTGCAACACCAGGCGAGGTTCAGGTGAGTTGCCCGCCTTTATAGTGAAGATAGACTCGCTTTATGGCCCAGGACATACCCAGGTCCCATCGACCTGGAAACACTGCAGCAAGTACGCCATACTTAACTATCTATATAAAAACACGAATATTGAATTTTGTACCGGCTTAGCTACTACTACTACCAGTAGATATAAAATAGTAGAATAGACTCGTTGTTTTGTGTACATTAATTTAACCTATTTAGTTTTATTTATTTAATTGTAGTTAATAAAAATAATTAGAATAATTAGCTTAACACGTTCACGGACAGAACGCCTCTTGACGTTGTCACTATAAAAATTAATACGACAGTACGCCTATCGACGTCACACTTTTTACTTCTATACAGTCAGTACGCCTTACGGCGCTCCATTTTCTATAGTCAGACAAGGAAGGGTATTCTCTTGTGTCACAATAGATAGAATTTGTACCTTGTACTGTCATATCGTGTCTTAAAAAACTTTAGTAAGTAAAAATAATGTTTTACGCCCACATGGATAGTTTAGTCCCGCACACTACGCCCGTCGACGTGGTTATTTCATACATTTCGATCAGTAGTGTTCGACGAGCAGCACGCGAACGTGTTCTTCGCCTGATTCTAGTCATGATCCTTATGTCGACGATGAGACATTTGGTTCTTATCAAGATTATCTACCGCCTGACGTCGAATCGACGAGTTCTGAGGAAACAACTCGTGTTCTGAGGAGACAACTCGTAAATACTTCGGTTTTACCTTCTGATAACTCTCTGTCATACGTACTCAGTGATGTAGATGATAATAAAGATAATAAATCATTGGTAATATCCAGTTTACTGATACACACACAGCTAAATTCAATGAATTCTACTCCTAGAAGACCAGACACTCTCGTTACAGATGATCGTTATGATTACACCAAATTTTGACTTTGATAGTTCGGCATGTGGTATAACGGTGAATGTTGATGGCATGGACAAAATATTAGATATTAAAAAAATTTAAAGCAATTTAATATTATTTTATTGATTTATGAGGCCAATCGTGGCGCAACGGCACGAGGTGCGACTGTAAAACCGACTGGTTGTGGGTTTGATCCCCACTCGAGGAGATGAAATATTTACTTAAATTTATATTTCCATTTCTTCGCTCTGGTGTCGAGGTTAAGCGCGGCGTTGAGTTCTGCCACTCAACACGCAATGCCTCCAGAATTCGGCAGAAAGTGGGGAACGGAGTGTCTTAACACTAAGTTCCCTCTGCCTGCCATGCTGTGTGCGGGATACAGCGTGAAGCTGATTTATTTTTTATTTTTGATTTTATTTATTTATTTATCAATACCGTCCAAAGGCGTCGTGTCAAAGCACACAGTAAAATGCATCGTACAATGTGACAGAACACCTTACAACGTATACGCCTATACCAGTTCTGTCATATCACATCATATTTTTACTTTTGCGTTCTGACAGAATGCCTTTAGGCAATGTATGAATTTTTTTAGTGTCATAACACGATCGAATATTGTGATGGTACTGTCTGTAAACGTGTTAAGTAAGAAAAGGTAACGAATTTTCTTGACAACAAATTATGTTTTTGGTTTATTTTTCTTATATATTGGGATCCAGCTTCACGCTGTATCCCGCAAACCGCAGAGTAGGCAAAGGGAGCCTAGTATTAAGACACCCCGTTCCCCATATTGGTTCCAGAAAAAAATACTGAAATTTGATGAATACAAAAAAATTATGATGACACTTCATTATTACTAAGCCATCATAGATGTAGATTAACCTGTGGCTTTTCTTAGATCTTTTGTTTCAAAATCTTGGAAACTTATTTTTTTTAATTATTCACCATATAAATCATCATACCAACCAAATTAACTAAAGAGTTTTTTGTAGCAACTTTGTTGAATTTATATCTCCTTTCTTTAAATTTATACCGTCTTTACCGATTTTTTACATGTAAGCAAATAAGCTCATAATATTCCTAATATACTCGTATATTTAATGTACAGACAGCGATCTATAAAATTTTTATTATATATAGCTATAGATGGAGTGGATTTAAAGATTTTATTTATTAAAAGCTTACTTGGATATGAATAATAATAGTATAAATTTACTTACACAAAAAATACTTTGAAAATTTTAAATAAGCCCTAACATAAACAAATATCGCTACCAATAAGTAATTCAAATAACGCACTTAGCAGAAATGTATGAAAATTAAAAAAATATTTATAGTAGACATACCGATGAATTTCGCAAAGCTTTTATTTTGCAATAAACATTTTTCATTACAGTTAAATGCCAGCATTTAAATATATATTTAATAAATACATATTATAATAAAATAATGAAAAAAAACCTGATACAATTTTAGATGAAAAAAAATTTTGTTAAAATTATAATAATATTTACCAAAATACAAGAAGTTCTGGGACAAGAACGGGCGAGTGTCACACGAACAGGCAAACGTACCAGCCAAAGCGACGCGACGGGAACGACTGACGTTGAAGAGCTTTAGAGCTTTAAGTTCGATGCATCCTATCCTCACTCCACCACTTTACCCTATATTTACCCAATATATATAATTATTTATATATTGGGTAAATATAGGGTAAATTTAGTTATTATATAATTGTATTTTACCATATTACGAATATTTTTTTTTGGATATTTTTTTTATAATTTTCCCCGAGTGAGATTCGAATCCATAACCGCCACGCTTACAGTGAAACGTTATCTATACCTCTGTGTCACGATGACCTCTATAAATATTATCAATAAACAATTATAATTAACTTTATTAATGACAATTCAACGGGCGTTTGCGAGAACTTTGATAAAAAATATATATGAGAGCGACAATTTTACAGGAAGTTAGTTACCTCTAATAACTGGAAAATAGCTTAGCTTAGCTTACCAGCTACTTTTACTTCAAAAGAAAAAAAAGGCATTTTTATAGTTATATATTATATAGTAATTTTACTATTCGTCTGTCTGTCTGTCTGTGTGTTTTTGTCCGTCTCTCAAGACCAATTTTCGCGAGATGGTGTAGAGGTATCAAGCTCAAATGATTGACTGTGGATATGGATATTTCATATAAGTTTGGGTGGAGTACAACATACAAAATATTTATTTTATTTATTCTAAGTATTATACTCCAAGGATTTTTCATTTATTCATCGTTTCTGCCGTATTTTGCGGCCCACTCGTGGCTTCGCCCGCATACCACGTGTAATATTTTTATGCTGCATTTGCGAACAGATTGATTATACATTTAATCATGAACAATTTATTTTTGATAATTCTGAGAAAGTGCAATTAGTACGTGGCTGCTTGAAATATTGACATCGGTGGCGAGGCCGACCCCCGCGCTAATCGAACCTAGATTTGTGGTAAACAGAGCGTTGATTTATTTAAATTTTACATTTTCTCTAAAAGTATACGTCTCAATTACACGCTATAAAAGTCGAAGCTTATATTCATATTATAAAATTTCCTTGATGATCGAATAACTTTTACTCATAAGTTTGTCTGTCTGTCAAGAACCTTTATCTCAGGAATGCTTGGAGATATCGAGTTGAAATTCAAACCATATACTCAGTACCATAACCATTTATTTGGTTTTTTCATAAAGGGAATCAAAATTAATATGGTAATTCCGATTGACATAGCATTAAGAAATTTAGCAGGTAACATCTACAGATAGTAATAATTCACGAAAAAATCTGAATACTATACATTTGTGGTTAAATTCTAAAAAATAATAGCCTTAAAATAGGAGCAAAATTTGGTATTAATACCGCTAGATCATGTGAGGTATCAGATAAAAGGGCTTGGTATGAATATTTCAATACATATTTTATTATTTTTTTATTATAAATTTTTGCTCGGAACCCTCGGCGGGCGAGCCTGACTCGCGCTTGTTCAATTTTTTTAATATATTTCACTTCTGATTCCTAATTATATAATATACACCTTTTTTATTTATTTTTTCAATGGAGCAAATAATGAAATGTAGTGCAATTACGGAGAATTATATAGTCCTTCGATCTTGTTGTCCGATTATGTCCCATTTGAAAGTCTTATATAAAAATACATACTATATCTGGCATATAGCACCGAAGAAAAAAAAATTAATGCTTAGAGCTTAAGCCTCTCCCTTCCTTACCTTCCGCCTAATTTAAGAGTCATAGCGCGTCACCTCGCTTTGTATTTTTGACAGCGAGTGGGAATCGAACCCACGACGCCGTCATAGTGCCGATGTTGATGGCCTGATAGGATTTGTTTTTAATATGTTATTGTCTACTCAGTGTTGTTATGCATTATGTAGCGTTTCACCACCACACGGAGCAGTAGGAGAAGGAGAAGTAGTAGGAGAAGCAGAGTGACTTTTTTCACTAATTAAAAGATATTTAATTGAAGTCGATTTTTTTTAGCTTAGCTGCAACTTAAAATGTGTATACAATGTGGATTATATAATAATGAAATAATCAATGCTACGCTATAAATCCTTAAGAAATGTATTACTGTAAGTAAATACTGTAAAAGCTTCTTTACACATAATTTAAATTAAAAAAAAATTAAAGCAATAACCGTTGTTTGATAGAAAAAAAATTGAGGAGTAAAAAATTAAGAATTTAAATAATTTAAAATAATGTCTAAAGGCATTTTTTAACAATTCTGATTGGCTGTTGTGGTTGTAAGTTCAAATGTCTTCCAAAAAAATATTGTTCTCATAGTATATATTTTCCTAATCTTGACAAACAAATACCTGTATTGTGTTCCGTCAATCATAAAGATTTATTTTTACAAGTTAAAAAAAAATATGAAATGGCATAATATAAAGTGTTCATGCAAAACATTCTCTTATATGATAATTAAATGGAAAAACCGGCTTAATGTTGGACATAACAACAATGGAGTAATTCTGATAAGCGAAACAAGACACTGTCTAGCTCCCCCCGTGTGCCGCCTTTGAGCGAAGCGAGGCAGAGCTGTCAAGCATGCATTGTAATGGACCTAGTCCTAGATGAGATGATCAAAAAATTCTCTTACTTGTTTTATTGTATTGTATTGTATTGTATTATTTATTTTCGATTTTTTATTTCTGACATAACTCCCTATTTGCCTATTTTATGAACTGTAAAGATCACAAAATAGACAAGAATAATGTACTAAACGTTAAAAAGTTAATGTGCGTTACCATGACGATATGACTAAGTTTAGTTACGTTTCGTTTAGGTCCGCCACCGAGCAGACATTGCGGCTTACAGACCTGAAACGTAACTAAATAAAAAAATATTTTGATTTTATTTATTTATTTAGTTACGTTTCAGGTCTGTAAGCCGCAATGTCTGCTCGGTGGCGGACCTCAAAACCGCACTTTATCTAACCGTATCGAACCAATCAAAATATAAAATGCTGTTTAAATATCCTGTACTACGGGTACAGCAGCTAACGTTTCAAACGTTTCATTAACTTGAAGTAATATTGATTTTCACAAATGGACTATCCAACACAAAAACTATTATTCAATTTGAACCAGTTGCACTTTTTTACCAGATTGGCACAATCCATCAGCTCCTATAGTAGATATTATTTTTTTAAGCTTTACATTGTATTCCGCACATAGGAGGGTAGGCAGGCTTGAACCTCCGAATCTAGTGCTAAGACACTCCGTTTCCCATTTAAGACATTTCTGTTTCCCATTTTCCGCCGAAATCTTGATGCATGTTGAGTGGCGCAACTTAACGTCATGTTTTGCCGTGTTACACGAACAAAGAAGTGAAAATATTAAATATTTCATTAACCCGAGTGGGAATAGAACACAAAATCATCGCATTTAAGTATCACGCTTGAGTCCCTGTGCCACGACGGGCTCACCTCACATATAGTTAGTTAGGTCTGCTCAGCTTGAATTAAACGTACATTCAAATCGACTATAGTTTGACACAATATTTTTTTAATTTAACAATATTTTGCTTAAGAATAGAATCTACTCAAGCTTAGCTAGCTTCCTGACTCGCTTCCCATATTCATTATTACCTGCATACTTTCTACATTTTCTTATGCAAAAACGATCCTATAAACGCTTGTAAAAATAAATATTTTAAAAAATGCAGACTTTGTAAGAGAACACCAGTGCGCTTATGGATCGTATTTAACGGGTTCATTTCTCTTAATAAACACGACAATTTAATTTGCTTTAGAAAGGACAAAAATTCTAGAGAGATTCAGAAGAAAAAGTCCATTTACTTGTGTATATTGCAGACCACCGAGACTAATCCTGAGCTTCTGCCTTCTGACTGCAAGCACAGTGGATGTAGGTTCGATTCTTAAACGAGGGAAGGAGGAATTTACGTTCCTACTCTGATAGGACAAAACACGTGTGCGTTGCATCAATCAACAGTAGAGGATATATTCTCTCGGCCAACCTGTTTGAAGCTGAATAATTAATACAGTAAAGAAATGTGCTCCATTATCCGTTAAGAGAATATCTATAATGTAAGAATCAAGGTGTAGAACTTTGGAACTTTAATAAGGAAGTCCAGAATTGTTTTTTTTTTCTTTATTTTACTTCACGCTGTATCCCCCCGTGCTGAGTAGACAAAGGAAAACTAATGTTAAAACATCGTACGCAACTTTGCGCCCAATTTACAAAACATAACGTGTCGAGTGGCAGAAATCAACGCCGCGTTCGTTTTTAATATTAAAATTTCATTTTTAATTACGTAAACTATTCTGTTGGACCAAATGGACATTGAATACATTAAAACACGGGGCTTTTGGTGTATTTTACATACAGCGTTCATTGGGACGCGAAACAAAACAAAATTTGTCTGGACAATAATCGTGTTAATAAATCCTTGTATGAAACGGTTATGATGGAAGTTGTAAGGTTTTTTAAAGAAATTTACTTAGAGGAGAAATTTAGCGTATGAGTCGTGGTGAGGGGTACAAGCGTGTTAATGTAAACGGCAGGTTATGAGTTCGATTTCCATTCGAATTATTTAATATTTTCATTTCTTTCCTCTGTTGTAGAGGCAAAGCGTGGCGTTGAATTCCGCCACTCGACACGCAGTGCCTCCAGAATTCGGCGGAAAGAGGAGTGTCTTAACACTAGCTCCTTCTGCCTATCCTGTTTGCTGCTGCTGCTGTTAATTCGCTATCATGTATTCGCGAGTGTTGTAGATTTAATTCTCACACGGTGACATATTCACTACCAAATATATATTGGTAGACCTAATACCAAATCGTTCAAAATATTAAATAATAATAAAAAAAGTCATAATTTTAAAATGTTTAATTAATATTATTAGGATATACCATAATTTTATGGTAAGAAATTTCTTTTTAGTTAAAAAAAAACTTTTTTAGTAACTCTTTGATCTTTGCACATTCTAATTCTCTTTCTAAAATCGTAGAGTCTGATCTTCCACTCGGTGTAATGCTCCCTTGCTGAATCAAAATAATTAACTTTGACTTTGATACGTTTCTAAACAAAGCCTTACTTACTTAGTCCTTACAACGTTTCTAAAGGTTTTGATTTCACTTTTGTGTACAACATTACGTTATCCGATATCATTTATCTTGTGGAGAAACTTTATGACATTATGAGTCCATAGAGTATATATGAACTTTTAACTTGTGATAGGTGACATTGGCGAAATGATGGTTGGTTGTGCTCAAATGGCCATATATCAAGAAATCAATCACTCAATCCACTTGTGATAGTAAACAGATGATAGATATGTTTATAGACAAATTTTATACTTTAATGTTTCTTTATAACATTTTTTAAATATTAATAAAACAAAAACCTTTTTAAAAATAAACTTCCAAGTTTTTTGTTGTGGTATATTGTATTTTACAAATCAAGCACTTTCATTTGATATCCATATTAGGTTGTTTGTTTATAAATGTATAATCCACCATTTTGTTGCGGCAGCCATGTTGGATTAACAACAATATCTATTTAAAAAATATCACCATCACGCTACCCGCACACAGCAGGGTAGGCAGAGGGAACCTCTTGTCAAGACATTCTGTTCCCTACTTTCCGCCCAGTTCTGGAGGCATTGCGTGTTGAGTGGCGGAACTCAACGCCGCGCTTTGCCTCGACACCAGAGCGAAGAAATGAAAACATAAATAAAAATAAATATTTCATTTCCTCGAGTCCCCACTTCGAGCCCACAACCAGTCGATTTCACAGCCACAATTTGTGCCCCAGTGCCACGGCTTACCTCATCAACAACAACAACAATAATATTGATTGTATGTAATATCATTGTCACCAAAACTGAATGCAGCTCAGTCGGAGATTGAGAAGTGGATCAAATTGAGTTTGCAATATTACAAATATACTAACACAAATAATATTATAGCAATTTAAATAAAAGCTTTAAATATAAAAACCACGGAATATGTGAAAAATAAGAAGGAATTTATACAACACTGCATAAATGACGTTTGGTAAAATAGTAATAATTAATACCGCCTGAAGCCTTGCGGTTAATAGAATAGCTGCAATGTAACATTGCTATTACACAAACGTCAGGCGTATTGAATTTCTCTTTGCGCTTTATAAAAACCGAATAAAAACTTCCACAGATACAGATACAATAATGCGTAGTATCTAAAAGCCGTTATTAATTATATATAATAATTGATTTATGATTCATTTTTTTGACATGATTCGCTGTTTTTTTAAAAGATGGCGTTGTGGCACTCTGTGCATGGAATTTCGTACGGTAACGAATCACCAAAGTAGTACTATATGTAACCTCAAATTATAGTAGAATAGTGTTTACTACAGTGTCAACTACATATTTATTTTCCATTTGTGAAAATATGTACTTTTGTGCCAAATAAAGTGTTTCTGCGGAGAATTTTATTGCACTGCTTTATTCAGAAAAAATCTACAGCAGAAGCACACAGAATTCTCGTTGAGACATATGGTGACAATGCTTTGTCGAATACAACGTGCAGAGACTGGTTTAGGCGCTTCAAAAGTAATGATTTTGACCTTGAAGACAAAGAGCGTTCTGGAGCACCGACAAAATTTGAAGACAAAGAATTGGAGGCATTGCTTGAAGAAGATCCATGTCAGATGTTAGTAGAGCTCGGGAAAACGTTACAAGTAGATGCGTCAACAGTTTCAAAACGTTTAAAAGCGTTAGGAATGATCTAAAAGCAAGGACATTGGGTGCTGTATGAGTTGAAGCCGAGAGACATAGAACAACGTTTTCTCATGTGTGAATTGTTGCTTCAACGGCAAAAGAGAAAAGGTTTTCTGCACCGTATCGTCACTGGGGATGAAAAGTGGATTCACTACGACAATCCAAAGCGAAAAAAATCGTGGGGCATGCCGGGTCAATTATGCCGGGGCATTATATTTTAAATTATTTTTTTTAAACAAAAAAACTTATTCAAGGTCCTAATATATTATTTTTAATTATAAAAATATTGAATAGATGTTATACTAATCACTAATGGTGGGAATAAATAGATGATAAAAGCAACATTAATTTGCTTAAATTAATATTCAGGCCATCATAGTCCATAGGCACAGCACTTAACTGTAGTCGTGATGCTCGTGTGGTGTTCATATCCTACTACTGGGAGACTCAATTAAATTTATTTTGCATCTGATGTAAAACAAAATTGTCCTTCATCACTTAACCAATCTCAATTTCGAAACAATATCTCAATTTCGAAACTACTTAAAACGAAGAGTTTTCACACTAGGTATACTTACTGTCTCTAAGTTAATTTCAACTTATAAGCTGCTTAAAAGCTTTCTTAACTCTATTTCTGTGTTAGTCCTGTGATGTACATACGCTGTGCAAAGATAATCCGCTAAAGGGATTTGTTTTTACTGTTCGTCTTTATGAAACGAGTGTAAAATTGTGAGCAAATATTTAGGTACAATAAAAATATAAGTAGTTCGCGTGTGACGGAGCGACAATATTTATTACAAAATCTTATTTCTTTTTGGAATGTAATGTACCCAATAATTAAAATTTTTAGGTCGGTTTCCAGGAGGCGCGGGTTCGAGTTCCGTCTCGTCTACGTTCAAATTTTTATACGTTTTCTAAATAACTATTTTTCTTTCCTAAGTGTGGAATAACACTTTAAAAATGTTTAATTTTTCAGATATTTCCCTATATTTGTATAAGGCGTGGAACCCAAAATAGTCCAGCATTTATTTAAATACAGGTTTACCAAACTCGCTAATCGCTATATAGCCAAACAGCCATCCTCTTCAATTTCATATTGTATATTATGTTGTAACCAAAGTTGTCTAAAAATAAAAGAAATCCTTATAATTTATAAATCAGCCTCACCTCTTTCCCTTAGATTTGCACCCTAAACGTTAACTATACTCAAATCAAATGCCATTACAATATAATTATTGTTATAAAATTAAAAATTAAATCAGCTTCACGATGTATCCCGCACACAGCAGGGTAGGCAGAGGGAACCTAGTGTAAGACACTTCGTTCCCCACACACAGGGGCAGAAGTCAACGCTGCGCTTAACCTCGACACCAAAGCGAAGAAATGGAAATATAAGTAAAAATTTAAGTAAAATATTTCATCTCCACGAGTGGGATCGAACCCACAACCAGTCGGTTTTACAGTCACACTTCGTGCCGCTGCGATACGACTGACCTATATTATTGTTCTTAGATAAAAATTAGTNTATATATATAGTGGGATCAACAAATATTTACCGAATGTTGGTGACAATCACGATGTCAAGAGTCAAGAGCGGCCCTTATCTCTTCTCTCTTACGTACGCACGATAATGGAGGACGTTATATTAATTTATGTTGAACAGAATTGATTTGATTGAGCTATTTTCGAAATTATTTAATTTTATATGCAAAAATCGCGGTGTTGAGTTCCGCCACTCAACACGCAATGCCTCCAGAATTTGACCGAAAGTGAGCAACGTAGTGGTCTTATCACTAGGTTTCCTCCTCCTGCTTGTTTATTTTTTGTATATAAAATATTAAGATTTTTTATTTTTTTAAGGAACATAAAATATTAAATTTTACTGTACATTTCTACGGTCAATGTAGGCGTTAATTGATTCAATATCTTTCAGTTTCTTTTTACAGTAAAATAAATTTAACATTACTATTTTTTCTTTTTACAATTAAAAATAATGTATGTTTTTATACATTTATCGACGAAGTGCTTATCTTGTTAACTTTCTTTAGCTATGTCCATATTGTTTTGTCTTCGCTCCCTAAGAGAGCCAAGTCTATCAATAATTCTGATTTAAAACAATAGCTTCTAAGTAGAACGCCCAGTGTTACCTGTTTATAGTACGGATTTCTTAGAGATGATCAGTATTTAATTTTAAACGCAACGAAAATTACGTGATTTTAAGAAATATATTATTTTAATTGATAAAATATATTGAGTGCATCGTGATACAAGGGCACAAGGGTGTGACTGTAACGCGACGGTTGTGACTTCGATCCCCACTCGGCGGAATAAATTATTATTTATTAATATTTTCATTTCTTCACTCTGGCTACACTAAGGCAACAGCCCAGCGCGGTGTTGAGTTCTTCCACTGAAGAAGCAATGCCTCGAAAAAGTCAGCGTAAAGTGGAGAACGGAGTGTCTTAACACTAAGTTTTCTCTGCTTATCCTGCTATATAATATATTATATAAATTATTTATTATATATTTATTAATTAATATATTACATTTTATATAATTATTATCAAAGGATAAAAAAGGAACACTGTAATTAAGTACTGATTTAATAACAAAATTACAATCACATTAGCTTAGAGAAAAATACGGAACAAAATGTTCACAAACTTACGTAGAAGTAACTTACACATAATATGTTTAATAAAAATAAATAAATAATCTTAAGACATTTCATTATAACTATTTTAATTTAAACTTCCTTTCTTCCTCTTCATATTTTAAGTTAAGGCGGATTTTTGTGTGGTTCATCCAATGCTATTAATTCTGAAACAAAGAGATATGTTTTAATTTAATAAATCAAGACCACCATGGCGTAGTAGGACTGCGACTGACTGTAAATGCGGTGGTTATGGGTTCGATAGTAATTCGGGGGAATGAGCTATTTTCATTTCTTGTCGGACAAAGCGTAATGTTGAATTCTGTGATCTGTCACACAACACGCCATAGTAGATGAGCCCAAGCGGGGATTTTGAAACTTATGTGGACTGAATATTACATAGGAAGAAAATTTGTACCCTACAATGTCTCAAATTTGGACGACCAGCGGAGAACGGAACGTCTTGACACTAAAGACACCACACGTTATAAATATATCAATATACATACATATTGGTATTAATTAATAAATACTATTTACTAAGTGAAGCTACCAGTATATTTGATACTGTCGTACCACGAATGGAATTTGAACTCACAACCGGAGTGTTCATTACACATTCCCACGAGATCGTTAAGATTATAAGAAGGTTGAATCATATTATATTTATAGATTTATAATGTAGAGTAGGTACCTAAGCTTAACTTTTTATTTACTATGAATTATAAATTTTGTAATATTATATTAGAACTGTCCGCGAGGTTTAAGCGTTTTTTGAGTGTTCACTTAATATAGACGTGGTGGTGGCCGTCAGTCGGGGCGCAAGCGCATCCCTTGTTTGGCCTAAACTCTAAAATGAATTATATTGTTTCTTGACAATAATACTGATAGCAGCGTCATTTTTTTTTGAGTTCAATTTATTAAAAGTAAAAGATAAAATGGACGCTACCACAGTAAAAAAATAAAATATATATGCCATGTCAAAAATGTGGAGACAACTCTATTCTTGATGATATAATGGAGCGATTTATTATTAACTTTTAAATTATAGTAAAGATGATCGGAATGCAATATCCGGTATTGGAGAATTGATATATTTTTAATGATACTTTTTTTAATTTATATCTAATATTAAATAGATTTTAATATTTTTTTTTACTCTCCTTTTCTAATCAATTACACAAATGCAAAGCTCAGCTTAAGCTTAAGACCGATTAATTAGAATGAGTTTTTTAAAATGCAGAAAATCTTATACATTAATCATAGGCGTACCTGGAGATTTTTTTTTTTTGGGGAGGTTGGGGCTGAACTTTAACTTTGAACGTTATGTTTAAAAAATAAAAAAAAATCCTTGACACAAACATATCGTTTGTGTCAAGGATTTTTTTTATTTTAAACATTTACACTTACACACTTAGAAAGAAAAATCTTTATTTAGAAAACATATAAAAATTTGAACGTAGCGGGAGTCGAACCCGCGCCTCCTGGAAACCGACCAGGGTCGGTCGGTTTCCAGGAGGCGCGGATTCGACTCCCGCTACGTTCAAATTTTTATACGTTTTCTATAATAAATAAAGATTTTTATTTTATTTTTCATATAATTTTTTTGTTAGAAAATTTTCTGGAGCAAGACTATTCTGGGACTTATCCTACTCCTATAACAATAACGGAACTATTCAACTCCACTTACATAACAGCATTCGACCCCCAAGTGCCTCTGAGCTGGACACAGTATGACCCCGCTGATCCTCACGAGGTTGCCGGGGTCGCAGTCCTCAGTACGCAGACAGATGCCACCCTGCCTCACGCATGGCTCTTCTAGCTCGATGATGCTTACCACTAAAATTAGAAAATAATTATTAATTAGGTTATTTTTAGAAGTTTTATAAGCATATACGATTGGAATAGCCATTTTTAATATTACTATTACGTACTTATATGTTAAAAAATATTTAGTCTGTAAAAAGTTAATTGTAAATTTTTTGTGCAAATGTAGCCTCAATATTTTTTTTTATTCTTAAGCTATATCCCGCATTTAACAGGTTAGCCAGGTATCCTAGTAAAAAGACACTCCGTGGGGGAATATCCGCTGCTCCGGGAATTACTGTTAGCAGAGAGAGAATATTTCATTCCCCTGAGTGGAAATTGAACTCACAACCGTCGCAACCGTCGCCTCTATAGAAACACGCTTGTGCCACTGCGCCGCGATGGCCTTAATATTACATAGAGACAATTTGAAACATTTAGTTAAATTTGTCTTAAATAAGTTACATTAACTTCAATTATACTTTTATATACATAATTATGTATCTTTACTTACAACCGCTTTTTCGATCTAGCTTTTAGTACTGTGTTTACCATTTTTTAATTAATTTTAATTAAAAAACTAATTTTAATTTAAACAAAAAAAAATCCGAAGCATTGTGTGTTTAATGGCAGAATTCAACGTCGCATTTTATATTTCCAGAGCAAAAATCCTACTAATATTATTATGGCAATGTAAATGTCTAATTGTTTAAATACAATAAATAAATATCTTTTCACGTAAAAACAACACTATTAAACGAATAGTAATATAGCTTATACATCAAAATAACACAGGCTATAATATAATTAAATATTTAATATTATTTAGCTATAATATAACAACAAACTTAAACAGCGAAGCCGCGTTTGGGCTTTTACCACCCAGAGTTGGAATCGAATCCACAACCACCGATTTAGACGCTTATATAATAAATTACCAAAAGTATCTATAGCTCTAATAATAATAAATAACAAGTAATCAAGTTATTCTGCGTATTGTGTACCTTACGCAGTGAGTACCGGATGCTGTTTATGAGAACTTCCGCCCACCCCACTCAAAGAGCATACAATACAATTAAGATAATAGTATTACGTTTATATATATATATATATATATATATAATTATTATTCCTGTTAGTGGAGACATTGCATGTTAGAGAGAGAATATTTAATCCTAAAGTGGGAATCGAATTCACAATCTGGGAGCTTACAGTCGCACGGCTGCGCCGTAATGGTCCATAAGTTACTTATGACGCGTGTACAAATATCTTAAAAGCCATCATTTTCAACTTAAAACCATTGTTAATAATCAGGCATAATTTTATTGCGTCGCAAAGACAAAAAAAAGTATATGGTGCTAAATTATATGTACATCATGATTATACATTTTTTTTATCTTCACGCTGTATTCCGCACACAGCAAGGTAGGCAGAGGGAAACTAGTGTTAAGACACTCCGTTCTCCACTTTCTGCCGAATTCTGCAGGCATTGCGTGTTGAGTGGCAGAACTCAACGCCGCGCTTTGCCTCTACTCCAGAGCGAAGAAATGGAAATATAAAATTAAGTAAATATTTCATCTCCTCGAGTGGGGATCGAACCCACAACCAGTCAGTTTTACAGTCACACTTTGTGCCCCTGCGCCACGACTAGCTGAGGCCAGTTTTATTTATTTATTTTTATACATATAATAAATAAATACAATGATCAATGCTTAAAATCTCTATGCGTACTTCTCTATATCTATAATACAATAATTTTTAACCTTACGCTCTGGCCGGCATATAGCAAGCTACTCAGAAACATTGCGTGTTGAATGGTGGAACTCAACACCGGAATTTGTCTGGCAAGTCCCAAAGAAACCAGAGATCCGTTTTTTTTAAACTCGTGATCGTTGTAAGATACTCCATCTTACTATCTAATTTTACACCAAAACACAAAGAATTCCTGTTAATCTAAATGAGCATTCTTGTGTCCGTTTAACTAAACAAATTACCTACTTCAAAGCGTTATTGGAATATCTTTACTATAATTCGATGCCTTTAATAAAATTAAAATAGATACTAGAGGCCAATCGAAGGGCGCACGTACGACTGTTAATGTAACAAGTTGTGGGTTTGATTCCCATTCGAGGAAAT
>JAAIXJ010000430.1:86232-204353 GCA_013403705.1 Heliconius hermathena | reverse complement strand
ATATAATAATATAAATACAAATAGATGGTTAAAATTATAAACGATAGACCAGATGCGTTACGGAGCTCCGTAACCATAACGAATACTATCGGATATCAGAAATAAAAGAAATATCCTTATTCATTAAGTTACGAATGATTTCGGATATGGGCGGAGTTTAAGTAACATTCAATTATTACGCTTAATACGAAGAGGCGATGACTATGACAATTTTTGTTACAAGAAAAATATAAACAAATTAATAAACAACAACAACAATGGATTCTTGAAAAAAATTATTCTTAACAATATAATATTCCTAACCGAAAATAACGGATAATCCGCAATACTTTTATATCTGAAACCGATATAGTATTCTTCTTATATCCCTATCCATATCCGAAATGTTACATCCGCGACTGCCCTCCTCTATAGACGTATTATAATGAGATGGTACATAGGGACTTTATTAATTATACAGTATTACTTTTATTATTAGTTATCAGTCAGAATAGTGATATTATAGAATATTATAGTGCTATAATATCGTATAATCAAAATGAGTCCCTGAATAGTTAGTTTCCTATTGGATAGTTATTAATTACATAGAATTACATACATTGTTCTATTAAAGCACCAAAATAACACAAAAATACAGATCACACGATAATTAAGTTTAAAACTATAGAGTGGATACAATGTCTTAATAATATTTATATATTTTATATCCACGTTGTATTCCGCATATAGCCGGGTAGGCAGAAGGAACATTAGGTTCCTTCTTAACCCTATAACTAAGACACTTCGTTCACCACACACCGCTCAATCTTCGAGACAATCCGCGTAGCTTGACGAAAATCAACATTACGATTTGTTTTCTAATCAGAACAACAAAATAAAATTAAAAAAAAACTAATTTGCCAGAAGGGAAAGCCTGTGGGTGTCGGACTCACAACCTGCGGGATACAATCAGACGCTGTCCCAAGACCACTAAAAAAGTAATAATTAAAAAATTTATTACAATTATTAATGTATTTGATAATTTAACATAATGTACCCACCCTATATATACAATAGTTACAATAATAAACTCAGAATCATATTACAAGAAGCTAATTTAAGAACGTATTTACAAAATATGCTGTAAAATAAATGTATTAAAAAATACGTTTAGATTTCTTTCAATATAATTGTGGTGTTTAAATATTTCGATGGTAAAATTTGGTAATTATATTTATAATTAAAATTTAAGAAAAGACTAAATTTGTCTATATTTTTTAACAATTTTTAAGATTTATTCCTAATAATAAGAAAAGGAAAATACTTATTTAGTTAACGTGTAAAAATTTGAACGGAACGAGATTTGCCCGCGCCTCTTGCAAACCATCCACGATCCGAACCGCGATTTTATTATCTATATTATTGTCTATATTATATTGTTATAGTTAAATAAAATCAATTCACACTTATATTTAAGACCCAACACAAGACTGTTGACAGCAAATTATATTTAAAAAAATCTAAACAAATAAAAAAAGCAAAAACGTGTTAACATGCATTCTTATCAAATGTACGACTAGAGAACTATAAAATTTTATAAGTACGTTCTTAAAAATAACAATAAATGGTCACTACACACAATTTACCACTGAACAGAAGTAAAATTGAAATGGCAAAGACCGAGTCTACAAAAATAAAAAATATATTTAAAAAACGTATAAAAATTTCAACGCAGTAGGACTCGAATTCGCGACTCAATCACCGTCCAAGCATTCAGACGACTATGCCGTGAATTCTCATCAAACTATATCGAAATTATTACATTCTTGTATTAATTTATGCTATTATTTTTTTGTATAAATAAATATTGTACAATAAATCACTTTGACTTTCTAAAAATTTCGACTCATCCGAAGAATAATGTCCTATTACACTTCTTTGCTGATAGAAACCTTATTCTTCGAAGAACGATGTCCTATTTGCAAAGTCACTTTTTGCCAATAGCATAAGGTATTTGCAAAAAGTGTCTTTTCTTCGGATGAGGCGATTTAATAGAAAAACAAATTGGTTTAGATTTGAATTGTGAACGTTCTCTATCTACTTCTGTATCTTTTTTGTTCTGTGGCATTTAAAATTAAATTATCTTTGGTTCGGCGACTAACGGCCAGCGATAGTAGACGCCGAATGCAAAATTAAATTTAATACAACAATTGTATGGAAATTTCTGTATTGAATTAATTTTGATTGATTTATTATAAAATGCTGCTGAAAATTAGTAACAAGTGCATCTAAGAGGGGATTGTTTATATTAAAATTTCTTAGATATTTTAAGGGCACTTATCATTTTAAATGACAGTCTTATACCACATTATTGATTGAACAAATTAAAAAAGGTATTTTAATGTACTTTCTAAGCTATTTTTATACAAGTTAAAATTCCATCATAACGATATTTTCTAGCATCCAATACAAAATTTCCATATCAATTATCTCTAGAATAAAAAAAAATGAACAATTAAATAATACAAACTACAGGATCTATACGCTAGCACCATTTATAAAGAAACACAAGTACAAGTTAAATACATTTCATATGAGATTACTTTAACCTAAGTCTACTATGGAAATCTGGGCGAAGCCTATTAGCGTTTTATCATCGAATTGCTCGTTGGGTCCAGTTGAGTTCTGGAAAAAAAAAATTAAATGATCTATTGAAAAATGTTATACATTATGTTATAAAAGTAAATTTTAATAATTATTTTTTTGCATTCTTCTTTCTCGGTCCGATTGAGAGCAGTATGGTAAAATATTCTTGTATGATAGCATTACCAATATGGTTCCGATCAAGTTCCGGTCCAACCACGCATATAAGAATATTTAAACAGACTTAGAATGGGATGAGAACGAACCGTGACGGACACTACAGTATGAATTCACCTTTAGAGATACAGCGCTAGGCTAAAAAAAGATTCTAAAATTTGACCTTAATATTTATATATATTAAATATAATAAAATTCACACTTCTATATGCAGTTTTGTAATATCAGCACACCATGATTGCAGATTCAAAAACCCTTGTTGGAAACGATTATACTTACTTTTATCGTTACCAATGAAATATGTATTCTTCTACACTGTTCGGAAAAAAACCATCACAAAACTCATATTAAAAGACTAAAAAAGCGCTCACCAAGTGGAATGTAACAGTTTTCACACTCTGCGGCATCCTCTGTGCCGCGAGTAACTTCGCTAGGTTCGTCGAGATAGGCACCGAGTCCTGCGGGTCCACCAGACTGGCGCCCACCAGCTCTGAGGCGATGCCCTCGGGCGTGTCCTTGCCAGTTATGAACTCGAAACGGATGTCGTTTAGCTCTTTGCGATTGTTTCTACAAGGATTTTTTTATATGATTACTAAATGTTATAGCATTTTTTGTTCAACGCGCTAATCTCAGGAACTACTGGTTCTTGTAGAATAATTCTTGGGATATTTGAGGTAGGCGAAGACTAACAGAAGCGGAGTAACAATGAAAAATATTACAAAAAAATCCACATAACACATTTTAAGGGCCCAGGGAATGTGACCTAATGCACAGCTGCATCGTATCGGTCACATCGATATCTTAAGTATGTAATGTACCCTACATTACACATAGCCTTCTTCGATGAACAGAATTACAACATAATACAAATATTTTTTCATACTAATACGAATCAGTTGTTCCTGATATTAGTATGTTCAACCAAACAAACTCTTTAGCTTTATAATATTAATCATCAGCTTCACACTGTATCCCGCACAACGCAGGGTAGGTAGAGGGAACCTAATGTTCAGGCACTCCGTTCCCCACTTTCCGCCGAGTTCTGGTGGCACTGCGTGTTGAGTGGCGGAACTCTACGCCGCACTTTGCCTCTACACAAGAGCGAAGAAATGGAAATATAAATTTAAATAAATATTTCATTTCTACGAGTGGAGATCGAACTCACAATCAGTCGCGTTTGCAGTCACACTTTGTGCCCCTGCACCACAACTTTACTATATTATTTATACTTTCTATATAAGTATAGATTTATTATTTTCTATAATTTTAAAGTTGTTAGTAACGAGAATTTTTGTTAGGTACCTAAGGAGAAATTCTTTTATATGTTTTAAAGCCGACACGAGAATATCTTAAATTATTACAACTATCAATTTCATATTCACTATTTTATTAGAGTTTAAAGTCAGTCAAAGTCAAATTCAAAATAAGAAGTTATATGCTTATTTGTTTAATTTAAAATAATTTTGCATCAGTTCAGTAAAGTTGCTGCCTCAGACTTGAGAAGAAACAACAGGACTTTTTTTCAAATATGCTTTTTCTTACCAGTAATAAGTGTTAATTAAAATATACATTAAGCTCACCTTAGCCTTAGTACTAAGTTGATAACCGCCGGTTCCTGCGGGGCTTGGACCGCAAGTCCTGGTTGACGAGTCTCTTTTTGCGTTGTTTCCTAATGTAAAGTAACAAAATATTATTCATAATCAAAGCTCATTTTTTTTTATTTAAAAAGCCCTGTAAAAAAGTCAAGTGAGTAAAAAAAAGTATTTATTACATTTATATTTTCATTTCTTCGCTCAGGTATCGAGGCAAAGCGCGGCGTTGAGTTCCGCCACTCAACGCGCAATGCCTCCAAAACTCGGGGGCAAGTGGGGATGCTGTGTGTGGGATACTGCGTGAAGCTATTTTTTTTTCAGCTTCACGCTGTATCCCACACACAGCAGGGTAATATTTTAATTTAATTTTAAAAAAGTTATTATACTATTACTAAAGTAAAGTTGAGTACTAAACTATAATTTTGAAACAAATATTCAATAAAAAATCATTTCCAGGGTGTAATTTTGAACATGCTTTAAGTAAGGGATTCCTCCTTTCAAATTACAAAATGCATGATCTGAATCTTGAGAGCGATCTTGAGATATCTGCAGTAACGCTTACTTCTAATTAGTCTATTAATAGTATCGTGCATATACATACACTCATAAATAATTATTGTGTAATAACAAGACTAAATACATAAGGGAAATATTGCATACATATACTGTAAGCAATTAGGAGAAATAGTGGGGGGCAAGTCTTCGTCACTATTTATAGTACTTAGACTAGCCTTAGGCTTGTTAGACTTAGGTCTAAGCAATGAATCCCACCTCATCATTATCACTGCCACTCGACTCGGCTCTCTGCAGCTCATTCATAGGTCTCTTGTCGGGCGCTGGCGAGTCCTCCTCGTCGGAGGCGGGCTCCCCTTCGTCCTCCTCCTCGCTCCACACCCACTCGCCCGTCACGGTGCGATGCAAGCGGCCGGAGGCACCTGGTTGACGTTTACTTGCCTAGGGATAAGCATACAATATTGAGAAAGGATGGTTTTGGATGTAAATAGTGTTATAGGTAAGAGCAATTGTGGCGCAGGGGCACAAGCGTGTGACTGTAAATGCGACTGGTTATGGGTTCAATCCTCATTCGAGAAAATAAATATTTACTTAAATTTATTATTCATTTCTTCGCTCTGGTTTCAAGGCAAAGCACGGCGTTGAGTTTCGCCACTCAACGCGCAATGCCTCTAGAATTCTGTTTTTTTTTGTGAATTGCTACTTCCATTAACAGCTTTAGTATAGTCTGTAAAGCTATATAGGACGGTGTAGATTTGATTATTTTCTACCCAAGTAAACAATACACCAACTTCAGATAGCCTAACTTCCCCAACCTATATCACTAAAAATCCCTTTACGCTGTATCCCGCACACAGCGTGGTAGACAGAGGGAACGTAGTGTGACACTCTGAACGCCGAATTTTTCAAGGCATTGTGTGTTGAACGGCGGAACTCAACGCTGAACTTTTTACCTTGGTGTCAATTATTTCCCTCAATCGGGGATCGAACCCACAACCGTCACGTTACAGTACACCCTTGTGCCCTTGGGTCACGACGACCTCGACTTCCTCACAAGCAGCTAATTAAATTAATGACAATTTTCTCTGCCTATTCACCATGCTATGTATTACCTAGTAATCTGTGAAATTTAAAAATATGTAAGATGTATTTACTAACCTTATGTACCCTAGTTTCCATACTAGGTCCGATAGCGACTAGAGTTTGAGTTAAATATTTCTTATCTTTGGCCTTTTTGAAAAATGGATGCTTCAAGAGCTCAGTTGCGGTTGGCCTTTTAGCTGGATCCTTTTGTAGGCAATCTATTATCATTTTTCTAAATGTTTTCCCATATATTTTGTATTGTTCTTTTTCATCAGCACCTTAAAAAAGTACAATAATCATATTAAAACTTGTATAATTAGCCTATATCATATTTTTGAATTTTTTTTTTACTTCACATGTATCCTACAATTACAATTATTAACCAACAATTCCCATTAAGACACCTCTGTTCCTCACCTTCCGATGAATTCTGAAAGCATTCCATGTTGATTTACCAGACTTTGCCTCATTACCAGAGCGAGAAAATAAAAATATTAAATATATAATTTCCTCGAGTGGGAATCAAACCCACAACGTGTCGCGTTAACAGTCACACGATTGTGCCCCTGCGCCACGACTGGCTGAAAGTTTAATAATAACTCTAATCACTACAGACACATTTCTAAAGTATTAGCTACATGTTTTTTAGAAAATGTTATAAAGGTTGGAACTAAACAAATGTCGTTGAACCCGCGCCTCTTAGACGCTGTCCAAGCTCTGACCACTGAGCCATACGTTGTCATCAAGATGTGTAGTGTTGTTGATATTGTTGGTATCTCTTTATACCATATCTTATACGGACATTGCTTTTTCGGTATATCTAATTATTGTTGTACTTATTATTATTAATTATTAATATAATTATTACCTGTATCCAAATTGGGCGGATCATTCTGCAGTGTCAACATAAGCACCTTCATCGGTGGGTATTTGTGGTAGGGCGCCGTGCCGGTCGCCATTTCTATGGCCGTGATGCCAAATGACCAGATATCCGCTTTGAAATCATAGCCATGGTCCTGGGAATAAAAAATACGTTATATGATTAACTAATAAGAAAAGAGAGGCCAGTCGTGGCGCAGCGGCACGAGGTGTGACTGTAAAACCGACTGGTTGTGGGTTCGATCCCCACTCGAGGAGATGAAATATTTACTTAAATTTATATTTCCATTTCTTCGCTCTGGTGTCGAGGTTAAGCGCGGCGTTGAGTTCTGCCACTCAACACGCAATGCCTCCAGAATTCGGCAGAAAGTGGGGAACGGAGTGTCGTAACACTAGGTTCCCTCTGCCTACCCTGCTGTATGCGGGATACAGCGTGAAGCTGATTTATTTGATTTTCAATCATAAAAGAGAGTTGATATTTATGAGAAATAAGATAAAAATGAAGATTTTCTTTATCTTCACTCTGCATTTCTCATATCTTATCAAGAGGGGATAAAGAGTGAAACGAAATGTCATGACACTCCATTCTCCTTATACTGTAGCGTAAAAATTAAAATAATTCACTACACCGAACCTACAACCGTCGCGTTTACAGTTACATGCTGTGCCACTGAGCCAGGACGGCGTCATGTAATTAAATTACGTTGAGTGGCGGAACTCAACGCCGCGCTTTGTCATCATGCCAAAGCAAGGAAATTAGATTCAATTTACTATTTTGATATATCAAAAACCTTTCTGATTCTTTTTTATAGTAATTAACGAGTTCTATCGAAACTAGGGGTCCAGTTTAGAATTTTACCTGTTCCATAACCTCGGGCGCCATCCAACACGGTGTACCAACAAATGTATGCCTAACTTTCTGCCTGGACAGATCTCGGCCTGTGGCTAGCCAGGCTGAAACGCCAAAATCAGCAATCTGGACCGCGCCGTCCTCGCCCAGTAGTATGTTACCTGCTTTTATGTCCCTGGAAAACATTTAAGAGAATATATCATTTAATATGTGTTAAAAAATTCGTTTTTTTTCATCGAAAAAAGCATTATGTTATTATATTAAATTGTCGTTCGCAAGCAAAAAGCAGTCCAGCTTCTATGAATTAAAGAACATATTATTGTTTTATAGTTCCACGCTGTATCTCGTTTATAGCAAGACAAACAGTGCAGTCACTCCGTTGTTAATGCACCGCCCGATTTTCGACACATTGCGTGTAAGTAGCGGAACTCAACCTCGCAATTTCTCTTTTTTTAACTAGAGCGTGAAAATGCATCACGACGGGTGGAAATCGAACCCACCGCCGACGAGCTTAGGACGGCCTCGTGTAAAAAAAAAACAAGTGCTTCTAATGATAATAAAATTGTATTTCGCAAACAGACAGAAACAGTCGCTCTAATGAACTTTCTATAAAGAAAGAAGTAACATGAAGTATATCAAACAAAAGAAGAAATACATATTGTTAGCTTCACGCTGTATCCTGCACATAGTAGGCTAGGCAAAATAAACTCGGGAATCTAGTGTTAAGACACTTCGTCACATTAAGACAATTCTGCTTCCTTCGGTGTTGAAGGGTAGGACTCAACGCCGCAAGAAATACATATAAAACGAAATAAATTATTATAATAGCAAAAATTACATTCACAATGGCATTTTATATCAAAACATTGAAAGTATAGCAATATACATATAGTACATTAAACTAGATTTGGTATATGCAACGGCACTATGGAAGCCACAAATTAGATTAAATTATTATTTAAAACATATCTTCGTCGTTTCAAATTTAATTCGCAATTTTAGAAATATATTACAAACTACTTCGTTAATATAAATCGTCGCATTTGTTTGTTTTTCGTTAATAACATATTTTAGGTAACCAATTCTTCATTTTCCGTCTATTATAAATATCATTAACCTTTACAGAACAATAACAGAGAAATGTTTATATTTTCAAATTAAAGAAATGCTTTGAGTGGAAGTTGAACCACTAGCATCGCTTCAGCAACGACATTCAAATAATAGATTGACAAATACTCATATTATACTAAATAATTATTTTTGTATTAACTTCACGCTGTATCCCGCACACAACAGGGTTCGCATCTCTGCCCAACATGGGTGTCTATTGTTAAGACACTCCGATTCCCACATTCCGTCGAATTCTGGAAGCATTGAGTGTTGATGAACTCAACTCAACGCTGCACTTTGCCTCGGCACCAGAGCGAGAACATAAAAATATTAAATTTCCTCGAGTAGGAATCGAACCCACAATTTACAATTTGCAACAACGCTTTCGCCGTTGCGCCACGACTGGCCTCATCATACAAAAAAAATACATAATTAAAATAAACAAAAAAAAACAACAAACACCAAAACGTGTCAACAGACACGCATCAAGGAGCACGACACAAACAGTTTATTACCACAAATCCAAATAAACACGAGATTATACGTGATATGCGAGTGACATATATATAAGCAACTTTCGTATTGTTTCACAGCCGTTTCAATAAAATCGTGACATATTGTGAGTTATGGCGAAGGCTACTTTTACGCAGAGTAAGTATGACTGTCGCATAGCATAGTATATAGTATCTAGTATTGTTTTACAATGACTCAAGTTTACTATTACTAGAAAGGCACGTGGCGTAAGCAAAATTCGAAAATCATATTGTATATATATAAAAAGGAAATTAGATGTAATAATAAGATAAAGAATGGTACAGACCCGAGTGTATGTACTTGTATAGTACTATTAAAGAAAAAAAAACAAATTCAAAAAGAATTTACGTGTGGGAAATGTCAATGTCAAGTTTCAGAATACAATTAAAGTAAAACTTCAAAGAGCAGCGTAGGCAGAGAGAACCTAATGGTAAGACATTCTGATCCCCATTTCTTTATAATATTTTTTTCTACCAGACCGAGAAAGTAAGACCGGAAATACTTCATTCCTCGAGTGGGAATCAAACCCACATCCGTCGTGTTTACAGTCATATACTGTGCCAATGTGTGTTTCAATTACTAAAAATAAATTCATGAAGTAGTAAGGTAAGCAGAGAACCTAGTGTTAGGACATCGATTCTACATTTCCCACCCGAAATCGAATCAATGTACATTTAATAGCGGAACTGAACGCCGCGCTTTATCAAGCATTAAAATGAAAATAATTAAAATAAATAATCTTTTCTCCAGGTGGGAGTCGAACCCACGACCATATGATTTAAAGTCAGACTATATCCTACGGCAACGCAAAGATCTCACAAAGCAGTAAAAAAAATCACATAACATCACGTCTTTATCATGCGTGTGTCACACTTTTATTCTCAATAATCTTAAAAACACAATACAATTACAATTTTACTCCAATTCATTCGATATTGACAATTTTATTAGTTTTACCAAGTTATTTACGGGGTAAGCAAATGGAACCTAGAAAAAAGCAACCGTCATCTCCATTTTTAGCAAAGTTTAACAAGATTGTGTATTGAGCTCGAACTAAACGCCGTACTTTGTCTAACCAATCACAATAATATATCATTTAAAATGTACAATCTATTCTACAATATTTACTATACACCTAAGTAATAAAATACAGAGTATTAAACTTAGTTGACTGACAAATGAAAAAAATAATTAAAAATCGCCAACAAAAAGTACATACAAGTTGTGTTCACGTAACGACGCTAATGGAATAACATTTTCGCATTGTCTTTTTAGAAAAAAAAAGTCACTTGAATATTAATGAACATATTGTACTTTTGAATGACATGAGCAAAAAATATTTCCACATATATATTTTTTATTATTTATATTAGTATTTAGAGGCCAGTCCTGGTGCAGTGGCACAAAATGTGACTGTAAAACCGACTGGCTGTGGGTTCGATCCCCACTCGAGGAGATGAAATATTTACTTAAATTTATATATCCATTTCTTCGCTCTGGTGTCGAGGCAAAAGCGCGGCGTTGAATTCTGCCACTCAACACGCAATGCTTCCAAAATTCGGCAGAAAGTGGGGAACGGAGTGTCTTAACACTAGGTTCCCTCTGGCTACCCTGCTGTGTGCGGGATACAGCGTGAAGCTAATTTAATTTAATTTATATTAGTATTTCGCAAGATTGCTCGCTTGTGTTAGTTGACAGCCGTAGTTTATATGTATACTATGTACTGTTTATATAAGTATATTATGTACATTCTTATTCTTATAGTTTACTGATAAAACTTGAAATTGATATTTAAACTACCACCTATACTATTGTAAAATAATATAACTTTTGACAGCTCAATTTTTTTACCGCATAGAGCAAGCACTTGTTTATATAAGCCTACCAGAGTGGGGAAATCTAAATAGTTTTCACTCTGGGAAGTAACCGTAGATCGAACCCATAACCGTCGCATTTCCAGTCGCAAGTTTGTGGCCCTGTGCCTAAAATCGTCCAAATAATATTAAGCAGGATTTGAACTGGTTAAAGCTTCCAATAGAAACTATAAGTCAGTGTTAACTATATTATTATAGAATAACTGAAAGTATGTAAATTTGCCTTAAGCTTTATTATGTATCCAGCATATAGCAGGGTCGTCAGAGAAGGATCCTAGTGTAAAGATACTCCATTCTAGGTGCATGGGGAACCATGCACCCCTTAGTTTCCCCTTAGTGAAACTTAAACCCACAACTGCAGCATTTACAGTCAAACGCAGTGCTGTAGTGTCACAATACTGTAAAGTGTACTTGGATTTGCTTTTTAATTCACTTTTCCCATACACATGTAAGAGGCTGGGCATTATATGTGTATGTTAAAATAATCCAATCCAATCTTCGCTTGTACCATATTTAAATTTAGTTTAATTAAAATATAAATTTTTCGCTATCTCACACAGCAGCAAGCAAGATGAACATAAAATAAATAAGAAATATTTACAAAAAAATGTAGCAAAAGCTAAAAAAGTAGTTTTATTGTAGTAAATTTTGAAAATCTGTTATATCAGTGTCAACTTTTATCTATGTGACAATGCAAAGGTATGGTCACATATTTACAAGATTTGAACTAGCAACTAAACAATGAGTTACGACAAATTTTATCAGTAGTTAAAACATAGAAACTAAGATAATTTTATTTTAATCCTACAGCTAATGAATAAGTCATATTATAGCAGTAATAGTAGGTAATACAGAAATGCTTTATTAAATTATATTATTACTAATATATGAATATTAATATTTACCTTATATTTTTATGATAACAAGCTAAAGCTAATATTCTAACCTAAATTTGATTTGAAATGTGAATTTCAAGGAATACCAATTAAAACTTTCAAAACATAACAAAATAGATATTTAAAAAACAATAAATACCTGTGTATTTGTCCATTGCTGTGGAAATATTCCAGTCCTTTCAATACTTCCTTAAGCACAGTGGCAATGGTGGCTTCATCAAAAACTCCATGCTTGCAGTTCGACACGCGCATTTTGTGTTTTATCACATCTAGGAGACTGCCACCTGAAAGGATATTTTTATTATATTTTTTTATTTGCTCACTTCACTCTTAATACTGTGTATAGCACTATGTATATCTTCACTTTCTGCCTGAATTCAAGACATTGTATGTTTATTGGCATATGTCAACACTACACTTTATCTTTAACCTGAATTAGGTAATGCAAATAATTTATTTCTCCGAGTGGGAATCATACCTACTACCATCGAGTTTATAGCCAGACGCTGTTTCACTGTGCCACGACAGTGCCAATATTGAGTTATACTAATAATTTGTTTATGTGAATTTTTAAAAAGAAAACATTTTTTTAATAAAATAGAGGATTTTAGTTATAAAAATGAGATAATATCAACCAACTACTTAAAATGTATTATTTATACACACATCTGTTACTTAATACTTTCCATTACAGCACACCATACAATTTGCTTAACCATCTTTGAGTGAATGCAAATCAAACTAGATCAGACTCTCGATAAAATTGATTGAAACACAATGACATGTTTTGACCTTATCAATTTAAGCAGAATCACTCAGCTCTGTTCAATGACTCCGTTTTAACATACATAATAAAATCATAAAAAAAAATAAAATTAAATTAGCTTCACGCTGTATCCCGCACACAGCAGGGTAGGCAGAGGGAACCTAGTGTTAAGACACTCCGTTCCCCACTTTCTGCCGAATTCTGGAGGCATTGCGTGTTGAGTGGCAGAACTCAACGCCGCGCTTAACCTCGACACCAGAGCGAAGAAATGGAAATATAAATTTAAGTAAATATTTCATCTCCTCGAGTGGGGATCGAACCCACAACCAGTCGGTTTTGCAGTCACACCTCGTGCCGCTGCGCCACGACCGGCCTCAAAATAAAATCATATTTTTGCCCATATAAGATAAATATTATTCCTTTTTTTCTACCTTCAAGCTTTATCCTGCATAGCATGGTAAGCAGCCAGATCCAAGTACTGAGACATACCTTTCTGTGTTCTGTTACATTACCATAGTAAAGAAATAAGACAATTCATTACCAATACATTAAATTGAATAAGGACCATATCCACAACTATTGTATTAAGACACTGTTCTACTGCACCATAGTGGCGATCAATCAATATAAATCACTATTATATAAATATGTGTTGTGGTCCACTCTGTCTGTTTTACTATGCATGTGATCGTAACATATTACTTTAAATGTACTTTTAATATGTTTATTTACTTTCTATTTGAAGCTATTGTGGTACACCAGCACATCATATGATTGTCAATACAATAGTTGTAAGTTTAATTTAAACTTGAGGGTATTCAATATTTTCCTTCCCTTGTTTTGGTAAAAAAAAAAATGCAGATCAATTAATCAGAATCAATTTTTAACAATTGGACAGAAAGCGTATGGGAGTAGTCTTAACAATAGGTTCCCTCTACCTACCTTGCTGTTAGTAGGATACAAACTGCTACTAAATAAAATTACCTTCTAACAACTTCAGCACTAGCCATAACTCATCATTCACAACAAAACTGGTGTAGTATGTTACAACGTTGAGGTGATTGCAGCTGGACATCGCCTAAAATCGAAATATTAATTAGAAATATTAAGTACATCCATATATGATTTAATGTATCATATTAAAATTTTAATTATTAATAATGTTTTATATTAAAAATATTATGTTTATTCATTACACATATAAATTCAATGTCAATTAAATAATTTATTATTTGTATCCACTCTGAATATTTACTACTTCTTTCTTATGAGGGAATAAGGTATTAAATAAATACTTTTTCTATTTGTATAAATATTTTTTTCACTATTCATTTGTATTAAGGATATTTGACTTACTTGAATTTCTTTGAGTAGCTCATCCATGGATGTATTCCATTTTTCTAAGTTAATTCTCTTAATGGCACATTTTTCATTTCTTGGTTTACAATATGCTGAATATACAACAGCTGTTGCACCAACACCTAGTACAAATGTTAATATATTAAATTATAAATGTCTATGAATTAGACAAATAGGTAGTAATCTGCAATAAGCATATAATTTTATTATGACTATATATTAAGCTAACATATTTAAAATTAAATATGAATTTAAACTCTTAAAATATTTACAAAAGCGGAAAAAAAATCCACATTCGTTAATATTTACTTATTTTGTGATTTGTTTATATACAAATATACACCTTATGAAGTGTTTGAATTATTATTTTGCCTCTAACATTTCAATTCTATAATAGAGTTGCAGATGGAATGTTATAATCAACCAAACACGTTTTGCTGGCTACTTGTAAAATACGTAATGAATTGTTTACATTTGCCCGTCCCCGCAAATGGGCGGATTCCGTCAATATCATTGCGTATTACATCAACTGCATAGTTTTTAATAGAAATACTATTAATACATAAGCTCTAAAAATGCACGTATGTCTTAAAATTTTCTCAATTTCATTAATTACTTGAATAATATTGATTGAAAAGCGAACTGACAATCAATTATACAATATGACAGATCGCCTAAGAGATAATGAGAAAAACCAAACAAAGCGTACAACAGTGTTTGTTTTGAATTATAACAAAATTAATAGCGTGGGTTATTTCGAAAAAATATAACTACATACCGATGACATCTCGCAGATCATAGTGTTCCTGACTATTGGGCCACGGACAAGAAGTATTTGCACTGGCCGCCATTTTGCGTGTGAATAAATTTCCGATGTTACCGGCCGTGTTGTTCAAAGAGCATGCGGCACGTACGTACGACGACAACGCCGACAATTGACGGTCGCATGTCCCAAACGATTTCTAAAATATATTTACATGAAACGAGATGATTAAAAAATATTTTTGTTACGCCTAAATGTGTTTTTTTTTGTTGTTGTTGTTTGTTATGTTACTTAATATTTGCGTCGAGTGACAAAATGTTTTGGTTTAATTTATTAGTATTTATTATTGATTTCGTGTACTATACATTTTTTTTTATTCATTTCACATATTTATTATTGTAAAATAGTATCAAAATAATAAATATTCAAAGTTTGATTTTATAAAAATCTGTATACAACTAATGACAAGCTATGATGTCATAACTTTATCAATGTAAGTGTTATCAAAAAAATGCAATTTCGCGAAATATCTTATATACGTCATAATTATAAATTATTAAAATAATAATATATTGTTATCAACTTATATTTCATATAAATGTACAAATTTTAGGAGGGAAGTAGAAAATACATGGATATTTTATGTCAGACATTTACGTCGCAATGAATAACATGTATTATTGAGTACTCTGTGGGATCCTTATCGCGAACGTGCGTGAATTTCGATTAAGAATGATATATTATATAAACATATGTATATTATAATATAATGATTACCTGACGAAAAACTCCACTAACGCCTGCCGGTGTTATTTCTGGCTTTAAGTTTCTGAAATAAAAACAATTATTTTTATTGAAAACATATAGTTGTATACGGTACCGTACCGTGGCTACTTTGTTTAGTAATATCAGGTTGGCAAGAAAGTAATTTCGGTTTTGTAGTATGAAATATTTTTTTTTTTTAACAGAGTTTAATATTTAATCATTTATATATTTTCCATATTGTTCGATGACCTTTTTCCATCTTTCTTGCAGCTTCATGATTCCGCTTTCATAGAATTTTTGGTCCTTATCCGCGAAAAATTGAATCAAGTGTGCTTTAAGGTCATCGTCATTTATGAAAGTTTTACCATTCAAAAAATTCTGCAAACCTCGAAATAAATGGTAATCAGATGGTGCCAGATCTGGACTATATGGAGGGTGTGCCATTACTTCCCAACCAAATTCCAATAATTTTTCACGAGTTGCCAAAGATGTGTGCGGTTTTGCATTATCATGATGAAATACAATTCCTTTCCGGTTTGCCAATTCTGGCCGTTTTTCTTTGATTGCTTCGTCAAGTTTCGTAAGTTGTTGACAATAAACATTTGAATTGATCGTCTGGTTCCTTGGAAGCAGCTCGAAATACACAACACCTTTGTAATCCCACCAAATTGAAAGCATGATCTTTTTTGGGTGCAATTCAGTTTTCGATGTGGTTTGTGCTGGTTCTTTGAGCTTACACCATGATCGTTTTCGAACAGTATTGCTGTACATGACCCATTTTTCATCACCAGTGACGATTCTTTTCAAGAAAGGGTCGATTTCGTTGCGCTTAAGGTGCATATCGCAAATATTGATTCGTTGGGTTAAATGAACCTCTTTCAATTCATGCGGTACCCAAATATCGAGCTTCTTGAAAAGTCCAAGACATTTTAAGTGGTTTTCAAGTCTCTCCTTTCAGTCTTTCCTTTACGGAAATAAAAAAGTAAAATATGCCGAAAATGTTCATTACTGCGCTCCATTTTGGAAGGATCCCACAACTAACTGTTATAAGAGAATCACGCTTCACTTGCTTCTAAACTAACTTCAATGTGACTAATTTCAAATGTAAAAAGGGAAAGTACAACACTTACATATGTTATTCAAAAAAATAATGCAACGCCATCTATATGTGAAAACCGAAATTACTTTGTTGCCAACCCAATATAATAAGACAACTTTTTCATATCACTTTCTTTTTTTTTAAATTTGTTAAAAATGTTTTTCAAAAATCAATTTAGAAATGCAAATTATAAAAATATAAATAGAACGTTGATACACCCATATGCTAACGGTACTGTAATTTACTATGCCAACCCAGAACGTAAGTTTTATATGAAGTAGTAAATGCCAATCTATAATCGCCAAATCACATACAACAAAATCTAAAATTATCAAATCTAAAATAGCTATTCCAATATTAAATATGATGAAGAAAAATTAAAGTTCAACCTTCAAAGTTCTTGAAAGATACGCAGATGAAAAATTACATTAAGTAAATGCTTTAAGTACAATTCCAGCGGTATTGCAATATACATATATATTTTAAAATATATATTTAATTTTATCAAAATAAAATAACAAAAATATCCACGTCTTATTTCAATTGTTTAATTTTTTTATAATTATATTTCAACTACGTTTATATATGAGGGATAAGTATGTCGAATTTGGGACCAAGCCTAAATCTACTTTAAGCATATGCTAATATAACATATTAATCTATTATAAAGAAAAAAAATACAAATGTTTTTTTTTTAATTTTGCATTTACATTTGTAGATTAAATATGTGATTGCCTTACTAATACTTCAGGCGTTAAAGTTTGTTTTTGGAATTAGACGTTAAATGATCATCGACGCCAATAGCGACAAATCGCTATAGCCTATAATATTTTAAGAGTTGCTTCAATTTGAAATTACGATATAATGATATGGAAAAAATTATTTTTAAAAGTATCAAGTATTTGCCAAATTATTTTATACAAGGTACACATCGAAGGTGAAAATATATTTTTTTCTGATGTCAACATTATCCGCGTAGTAACATATGTGTGTTATATTACGTTTTTTTGATTTCAGTCAATCAGATAATAATAATATTTTTTTTTATTACTAATCTAAACATCTAATGAAATTGTTAGAAGGGTCATTGAATATAACATATTTATAGAGTTTCACAGAAGAACATGACGTATTTTGATAATTTTTTTTTTGTTATAACTATTGGCTAGTAATTGACAACCTCAGCATAAAATGCCTGATTTAAAACCTTAGTAGCCCGTCTTATCAATTATTATAGCGCCGTAGCAAAAGTTGGTCAACGTGATAAATATTTTCTAAAGATATAAAAAAAAAGAAAATCTGATACTGAACCATTGCAGTCCAGATAAATCCCAGAAATATGAAGTTAACGTCTTGAAAGTTGTTCAACTTTATATGGATTTAGTATGTTGAAGGCTATCGCCGACAGTGGGGACTGTCCGCTGATTTGGCATATGTGTGACATAATCAAGACACTATTACTTATTAAGTACTAACACTAGATATTAAACTTTATTGTATTTTACTAACATTTTTGGATCATTGGTTGTCCGATATTAATAAACATTTTTATTTTATTGTTTTATTTTCTGATAAAATAAGAAAATTAAAGGCTTTGTAGCGCCTTTCTGGTGTTACACGGGGTCGTCATCACCAATGGCGGTGATCACTCACCATCAGGTGATCCGTATATTTCTTTGCCTTGTCCTTTCAAAAAAAAAACCCTCTATAGTATAAATAAATATACCGCTACCTAAGTATCAAAAAGATTAACTTTAAACACTTTACTTGACATTTTTAAAGGAAATACGTCATAGCACTATTTCTCAATAATAATTGTAATTTTAGAGAATTTCCCTACATTCACTAAAAAAGGGTTTTTTAAAAATTTGAATACCCAATTTCATATTAATGCGTCTGTCAGCCGTTATGAGGCCGTCGTGGCGCAGGGGCACAGCGGTGTGACTGTAACACGGAATTCGTTGATTCTATGCCCTCTTGTGGGAATAAATTATTATTTATTAATATTTTCATTTCTTAGGTCTGGCATCAAGTCCTGGCATTGAATTCCGCCACTCAACACGCAATGCGAAAGTAGGGAAAGTAGCGTCTTAACACTATGTTCTTAGGCAGAGTGTCTACCCTGTGTGCGATATGCAACGTGACGTTAGAATAAAGCATATTTACATATATTATTTGAAGATTGACAAAACGGCTTCAAACCATCCGCGTAATATAGTAATACCTACCGGGCTGCTGCGTCGCCAGCAGAACTTCACTTGAAAAGGCATGTTTGGATATATGAAAGTTATTGTCGAGACGGTAATTATTATTTTGATTATTATTGCTATTTATTATCATGCAATTCAAGCTGAACTGCATGATAATAATTAATAATACCATAGCGATATTATATTCGGGTCGTCACATACCTACTTATTTACTTGAAACTAGTGATCCGCCTCCGGCTTTGCACACCCGAACTATACAATTTACTTATTTAATATTATTTAAGGAAAATTAGTTTGTATTCTTTGTTGGTTAAAAATCATAAACAGATACTTCAATTTTATTTATATGTTTTATTAATATTTGATATTGCCATAATAATTGGCACGGGGAAATTAAATTTATTGAATATATTCTCTTGTACGGTAATGGAAAGAGCGACGCTGGCTTGAAATGCCCTACACACAAACCCAATGGGTCTCAAAAGTAATAAAAATAGATAATATTATTTACTACTATTATATGATATTAATAATACTTATTCCTATTTTGATTCAATATACCTATAGTATTTTACAATCAGCTTCGCGTTGTATCCCGCACACAGAAGGGTAAGCAGAGGAAACCTAGTGTAAAGACACTCTGTTCCCCACTTTCTGCCGAATTCTGGAGGCATTGTGTGTTCAGTGGCAGAACTCAACGCCGCGCTTTGCCTCGACACCAGAGCGAAGAAATGGAAATATGAATTTAAGTAAATATTTCATCTCCTCGAGTTGGCATCGAACCCACAACCAGTCGGTTTTACAGTCACACTTTGTGCCCCTGCGCCACGACTGGCCTCAAACATAGTAGTATGTATAGTATTCTATTTATTGGTATGTTTATAAATTAATGAATTTCAGTGACGTAAAGTTATTGCCAACTATTAAAGAGGTAACGTCACGTTGCGTCATTACAACTACTATTAAACTCATGTGACATTGTAAGTAAATAGTTTGAAGTTTTGAATCTATCTATAGCAAAGTCGTAACGGATCCGTGTCTGTACGTGGAAAATATATAAGAAAAAAATAGTAGCATTTAATAACGTAACAGAACCAAAAATAATGATTTTTTTTGTGTGTTTGTTTGTGCGTTTGTTCAAGGTAATCTCAGAATCGGCTTAACAGATTTACATGCAGTTTTTACTATTATATTTTATCAAGCTTTCCCTTGACATTTAATCTGTGTTTTATTTCAATCGGATATCTAATAAATAAAAAAAGTTGTACCGTTTTAAAAAATGGTTTTTTGAAATAGTTATTATAAATAACAGTTTTATTGAATTGGCTGAAAATTTGCTTTTAAATATAGTTATAGTTATTGCTTTTAAAATTATATTATTATAAGAAAACATAAGTAGTGCAGATTACTAAATTATTAAATAGTTCAAGCAGGCGAAGCCGCGACGGGTCCCTAGTCTTTATTCTCTATATATAATAAGACGGTAAAAATATTTTGTCTGTACATTTAGTAGTTTTGACTGAAATGGATAGACGGACACTTAAAAATAAAATAAAAATCAGCTTCACGCTGTATCCCGCATACTGCAGGGTAGACAGAGGGAACCTATTGTGTTAAGACACTCCGTTCCCCACTTTCTGCCGAATTCTGGAGGCATTGCGTGTTGAGTGGCAGAACTCAACGCCGCGCGTGTCCTCGACACCAAAGCGAAGAAATGGAAATATGAATTTAAGTAAATATTTCAGCTCCTCGAGTGGGGACCCACAACCTGTCGCTTTTACAGCAAAGGCCGCTGCGCCACGACTGGCCTATGGCCTCTGGCTACACTAAGTTTACCTTATAAAAGTAAATATTAAAGTAAATATTATTACAGTAATTAAGTAAATATTAGAGGCCGGTTGTGGCGCACGCGCACAAAGTGTGACTATTAAAAAAAACCAGCCTTAAAACATATTTTTAGTCAAGTTACGCTCTCAATCTCAAAGTGAAATATGACTTATTGTTTTTGACATTTGATATTTTTAATATATCTGACTTCGTCATATCACTGTTATTGTTATCGTTGCTACAAAAGGAAGTTCACCTATTAGTATTCGCTCGCTTTGCAATTTTTGCTGATTCGGATGCGTCTGTAGGTATAGCTTCATTCTTACAGTCGCCACTTAACCATAATAAAAATTAATGTTGGATCGACAACTTTTTGATATTTTTTTTATTACTATGTTATATCCCGCACCAGTGGCGTAGCTGGGGGGGTGCGAGCGGTGCAGTCGCACCGGGCATCAAAAGGAAAGGGACATCAAAGTCTACGATCAATTCTTTTAATTATTTTTCAATCAAGAATCAAGAAATGTACAAGAAAAATGAGAGAATGAAAATGAAAAATACAATCTCGCTATCATGTCAATTGAACATGAACTAGTCGACACTATTGACTTTGAAAATGTGAATAATGACTTTGCTAGTCAAAAAGCGTGCAATGTCCGTTTTTTAATGTTTGCAATACCTATTTTTTACCAAAATCTAATGTTATAACTTATATATAGTTATTATAGTTTTGAAGCAATAAAAAATTATATATCTACTCTACTGTGTTTTGAAATCTGAAATTATTTTGACCATTTTAAAGGGCATCAAGTCCTAAGCTGCACCAGGCAGCGAATACCCTAGCTACGCCGCTGTCCCGCACATAACACGGTAGACAGAGGGAACCTAGTGTAAGACACTCCGTTCCCATTGAGGCACTTCTTTCAACTACTTCCCGACGAATTCTAGAGGCATTGCGCTTTGAGTGGCCCAACTCAACACTGCATTTGGCCTTGTTACCACAATTGTCCTCTAATCATTTACAAAATCCTTTTATTACAAATATTAACATAAACATGAGGCCGGTCGTGGCGCAGCGGCACAAAGTGTGACTGTAAAACCGATTGATTGTGGGTTCGATCCCCACTCGAGGAGATGAAATATTTACTTAAATGTATATTTCCATTTCTTAGCTCTGATGTCGAGGCAAAGCGCGGCGTTGAGTTCTGCCACTTAACACGCAATACCTCCAGAATTCGGCAGAAAGTGGGGAACGGAGTGTCTTTCACTAGGTTCCCTCTGCCTACCCTGCTGTGTGCGGGATACAGTGTGAAGGTGATTTATTGATTTATTTTATTTTTTATTAACATAAACAGTTGTACTCATTTATATTAAAATAGAAAAGTATAACTACATAAGCCTTTTTTATTAAATTAAAGTCAAGTAAACAGCTATAAATATTTGAATGGCGGCTTATGGAAATAAATCTTCAATCACTCACAAATTTAATTTTTTCCAAAACAATAAATAAAAGTATATAATAATTGCTGGTATATTTTTACTAATTTATATTAATTGTGGAAGCAACGTTAATTGCGGCTACAATCTCGGTCGATAACAGATTATCTCGCTTTGTAAAACTGGCCTAATATAATAAATGAAAAACTGTCAGTCATATTACAGTGGATACGACTATTGTATTTTTTTTTCGTTTCTCATATAAAGATTTTAACTTAAATATAATAAGTACAAAAATGTATATTTTAAGAAGAATCATCTATAGCAATAGCATCTAGCATTTTATCTATTAACATTTTCAGCATAACGGTGTTATTCTCCCATTTTTTGTTAGATTTCAACGCTAAAATTTCTTTGCCCTGCGTATTAATTTAGTTTTGTTCCCTAATAATAAAATGTTTAAAACAAATACAAAATCAGTACAACGAACTTCGAATCTTCATATTTCAAAAAATAAAATACATCAGCTTCACGCTGCATTCCGCACACAGCAGAGAGTAAGACACTCCATTCTCCACTTTCCGCCAAGTTCTGGAGGCATTGCGTGTTAAGTGGCAGAACTCAACGCCGCGCTTTGTCTGGACACCAGAGCGAAGAAATGAAAATAATATTAAATAAATATTTCACTTCTTCGAGTGGGGATCGAACCCACACGCAGTCGATTTTACAGTCACACTTCGTGATGATAATTATAAAAAGTATTCAGAACAGGTCTTTTTTTAGTTTAACGCTATATCTCGCACATGGCAAGGTAGACAGAGTTAACTTGATACAGTGTGAAGCTGATTTGATTTAATTTTGATTTTATAAAATTAAAGAACGAAAAAATATTACTGGAATATCCGTACTACAATCAACGCGGAGATTAATATTTTTTTTTATGAGAACACCTTCACAATTGTAGCTTATTGAGATAAATCAAAATATAAATAGAGGTTTGACAAAAAATTTCGTTCATAAAACATTATAATATCGGAGAGTTCGTGCTTAGTTGAAATAGAAATAATAAAATATGTCCGGAAATATATTATTACGGGTAAGTGTTACAATTAGAAGTATCGGTTAAATAAATGTGTAATGAAAAACTGCTGGATTGGTTCACGAAAAAAATAAAATAAATACAAAACCACTTAACAATATAAATAAAATGTAAAAACACGAATATATAAATGAGAAACATTAAATCTTATGAAAAGATATAATATAATAAATAAATTTGAACTAAAACTAGAACTTGTTTTCTAAAATTATTTTTCTTTCCTAAGTGTGAAATTTTACTTTTTAGTAGATTTTTGATTAAATAATATTATGTTTTTTTAGTTGATATTTACTATTTTAATTAATAATTGATATATTTACTTATTTAGGAAGTTCTTTCCTAAGTGTGGAATAACACTTTAAAAATGTTTAAAAATTGATATATTTGTTTTTATCTAATACAAATTAAATAAAAAACATCGATCTACATTTAGTCTACAGTCATTACGTAATATTTATTGAAACGTACATAGATATGAGGACAAGCGCGGCGTTGAGTTCTGCCACTCAACACGCAATGCCTTCAGATTCGGCAGAAAGTGAGGAACGGGGTATCTTAACACTAGGTTCCCTCTGCCTACCCTGCAGTGTGCGGGATACAGCGTGAAGCTGATTTTTGTACATAGATATTTACGAAATTTTAAATTTGTGTACTCGTTTTCATACTAGATATTTGAATTCCACAGATATCAAAATGAAATTTCAAATAAACTTAAACAAAATTATATTAAAAAAATCGTATCATGCATTTTTCCCAATTTATTTGTTTGGACAAATAGAAGAACAGTAAATTAATGATAATTAATTTTAAAGACCATACGAGTCGTACACGTATTCTTAAATTGTTATATGAAATGGAAATACTTACCCATTTTTATCTCTCTTCGTCTTGAATGGGCCCCCTATTTCAACGACGGTTTCCTTTTTGAAGTATCCGATATTCTTGCGACGAATTTCCATTGTCATGTTTTCTCTTATTTCTTTTGCTGAATCTTGAACCAGTTAGTGCATATTCCTAGAAAAATCATTTTTTTTTATCTAAGACCAGCATTTAATATTAAACAGATTATGTTCAAAACTACGTACATGTTTCTTTAACGTATGTATGTATATATAACAAAAAAAATTAAGTTTTAATTGCAATGAACAATTAATTATGCATTTGTTTGTGCAAAAATCACAAATAATAATAATTGTTAGTTATAAGGTAACAATTAACAGATAGATAGAGAGAATAGATAAAGAGGCCAGTAATCGACTGGTTGTGGGTTCGATCCCCACTCGAGGAGATGAAATATTTACTTAAATTTATATTTCCATTTCTTCGGGCTGGTGTCGAGGACAAGCGCGGCGTTGATTTCTGCCACTCAACACGCAATGCCTCTAGAATTCGGCAGAAAGTGGGAAACGGAGTGTCTTAACACTAGGTTCCCTCTGCCTACCCTGCAGTGTGCTGGATATAGCGTGAAGCTGATTTAATTTATTTGATTTAATTAACAACTAATTAATTAACAATTAAACAATTGTAAATTGTGATTTTCACACAAACATATTTTCGTTATTAAAACTTAACTGCTATTTACAATCAAAATTTGCCCAGCTCTACATATAGCATATTAGATTGTATACATTTTCTAAATATTTTCAATAAGCTTAAAATATTTTATTATATCAATTCCATGATATACATATTTTCATTTAAATACTTATCTCATTTTAAATATCTAATTCCACAGATGAAACTAAGGATAGTTTTCAGGGATAAAAAAAATGTGTATAGATATTTATGAAGAATTTAACTGAAATATGAGAATAAAAAGAATAGATAAAAGTAAAGTAAATAAGAATATGATATAACCTATTTAGTAATAATTCAATTTTTTTTTAATAATTATAAATTTCGGTACTCTCTAATTACCCCGCTACGTAGGAAATTACGGGAAACTGAAAACGAAATAACGATGTTAAATAAAACTAAAGTCAAACATCTTTTTTATAACTTGATAATTTTTAAAGTAGATTAAAGAAATATTTCACAGTTAAAAAATCTATCACAGGCAGACTGAAGGACTTACCTTGGGTAAGGTAATCATTATGAATTAAGGACCTTTGACATACTATAAATAAAAAAGTAAATAATGACATATAATATGTCAAAAACTATATTTGCCCACTTTGTTATCTATTCTTATCTATATTTTCTTATTATAACCAACAGTGGAACACAAAATAACAAACAAATATTTTTTTCTATGGAAAATAATACAACTTTGTTTCATCTTGTTCAAGTATTCAGTAGATACGTTAAATGTAAGTGTTCATGCTTAAAAGCAATAAACAAAACCTTAACGATTTCCTTACTAATATACTCTGCGAATGTATTTTTTTACCAATACTATAAATATATTTTTAAAATTTTTAAAGTGTTATTCCACACCTAGGTAAGAAAAATACTTATTTAGAAAACGTATAAAAATTTGAACGTAGCGGGACTCGATCCCGCGCCTCCTGGTCCTGGTCGGTTTCCTAGAGGCGCGGGTTCGAGTTCCGCTACGTTCATATTTTTATACGTTTTCTAAATAAGTACTATAAATATAACAAAAATAATAGTTTTAATTGATGGATTTGATTTTTAACTTTTTTTAACGGTTTTATTACATTTCAATTGTGACAATTTTTGAAACCAGAATATTAACATTGTGGAAAATAAAGATTTGAAATTTTGAAGATAACATTTTGGAAATATCTTCTTCGGCTAATACAAAAATAATATTATAACTAATACAAAGAAAAACACGTTATTTAGTAAACTTATATAAAATATACTTTACGTAGTGTTATTACAGAAATTACTTCTTATTTTCAATCATTTTATCTAGAAAAAAAAAATCAAACTAGACAATTCCATTATAACCGATAACAACAAAAAGAGAAGAATTACCATAATTATTACGTAACGATTACATGGGCGGTGCGTAAGGAACGGAGTGTTTGAACTCTATTCTACGTCTCACTTTCCTCCGCCTACTCTGCTATGTACGGGATACAACATGAAGCTATAACCTATTATAGGTAAATTAAAAAAAAATATACTACTAATAAAAATCACTTAAGCTAAATACAAAGCCATATAAAAAAATCTTATAATTTATTTAGTTAATATATCACACTGTAGTATCATCATGAACTCCTTAATTTATTACTAAATAAACAACGAGCGCCTTACGTTTTAAAATCGAATCTACGATCACTTTAACTTGGGTTCAACCCGTATTCCGTACCAATATGCAAAATGTCTTATCATCGACTTGTTACCATATCCACTGTAATCCTATATGTTGTACATTTTCACATCCTATATAGAAATAGATTGACCTTTAAGTCAGTCACAATAACACTAAAGGGGTCCGCGCGTACTCGCTATTACACTAACTCCGACTAAAGCGTGTCTTACCCACGGGCCAGTACAAACGCAGGAGCTGTCAACAATTTTTAAGTATATCTTTCTTGATGTTTTTTTTTTTTAATTTAGTAAATATTATTTCAAATATTATAGATGTAGGTGTGTATTTGTGTTTTATAGTTGGGCTAAAAAATTTAGAAAGGATAAATTTGGAAATAAAATAATAAAATGTCATGTTTCTCCCCATACATTGTAGATGCTATTCATATCTAATTGATCCTAATTGAACTTAACAATTTTCTTCTATCTAGTATATATATAATACAACACAATCTCTCTAAATTTAAGATTTTTTTTATATAGAATTAGTTTTGTCAGACGTGACCTTAAAGTCAATGACAATAACGCAAGGAGTACGCACCGCCAACACTTAACCTTAACTATTTCGTTAACCCAAATCAATATGCTCATTTTGAAATATATTATTATTTAATACATTTTCTTTATCCCTGATATAATTTTTCTATTAGTGTAAATGTCAAATCACTATATAATATTAGAAAATAGATATATTTTTCGTAAAAAATAATAATTGCCACTTGCATTTCATATTCTCAGTCGTTGACATTTTAAAAGAATGAATAGGAGTACATATATCTAATAAACCGTGTAGAAGCGTAACGAAACGGTTTGAAACGTTTCAAAGAGTGATATCGCGACCGTATACGTCCAGCAGAATGGCATAATGAGTCGCTATTTATTATTTAAATAATGTAAGAACATTTTACAAAAAAAGTACCATTCGCTATGTCATTTTAGCTAATTCAAAAAATCTGTCAGTACTAAACAAATTTAATTTTATTCTTAAATTTAAAAAGTTCTTAAATTTAAAAATCAGATGTCATTATCAAATTTTCAAAAATATATAAAAAATTAAAAAAAATTGTATTTATTTTAAAAAATATAAATACATCTTACATTAGGTGTTTCACTCCTGGTATCCTGCACGCTGCAGAGCTCAGAATGGTCTCTGCGGATGCCAATCAAAGTACAGGCCAATCGCGGCTCGAGAACAACTGAACGATGAGGCGTTATGCGTCAGCTCCTTGCACCTTGTTCAGGTTTCTTTATTAGCTGACACACTATAAACTATGCGCAAATAATAATTCAGATTATTTTTGTCTTCTAATTTGAATATATCACTTTTGGGTCTTTTGTGGCAAAAAATAATATATCTAATCAAGAAATCAGAATTGAGGCCAGTCGTGGCGCAGTGGCACGAAGTGTGACTGTAAAATTGACTGAATAAAATCGACGGGTTCAATCCCCACTCGAGGAGATAAAATATTTATTTAATTTTATATTTCCATTTCTTCGTTCTGGTGTAGAGGCAAAGCGCGGCGTTGAGTTCTGCTACTCAACACGTAATGCCTCCAGAATTCGGCAGAAAGTGGGGAACGGAATGTCTTAACACTAGGTTCCCTCTGCCTACCCTGCTGTGTGCGGGATACAGCGTGAAGATGATTTAATTTGATTTAAGAAATCAGAAGAAATATTTTTATTGCGTAGGAAATTCGATATGAGGTCAGTCGTGGCGCAGGGGCGCTAATTGTGATTGTAAAACCGACTGGTTGTGGGTTCGATCCCCACTCGAGAAATATTTTCTTAAATTTATATGTCCATTTGTTCGCTTTGGTGTCGAGGACAAGCGCGGCGTTGAGTTCTGCCACTCAACACGCAATGCCTCCAGAGTTCGGCAGAAAGTGGAGAACGGAGTGTCTTAACACTAAGTTCACTCTGCTTACCCTGCAGTGTGCGGGATACAGCGTTAAAGCTGATAAAAAACAATAAAAGTAGGTATGTGTGAGCTTTATGTACTTACTTTTTTCTATAATGAGACTTTCCCCCCTGTTGGTATCAATAATATTTTCTAGAACAAATTATTCAATCAAAACTGTTTGAGTTATCAAGTGACTAATATTCAAGCATTAAAAACTATAATAAATATAGAATAAGACCTCCAAATCGTACAGATTATACCAATTCAACTCCTGTTAACAAATTATCAAACCGCAACAAGCAATGAACATTGAACTTTACACTTTACAAAGAATAGACAAAAATAAAAAATAGGGTAGTAACTAAAAAAAAAACACTGTACATGGTGTACCTACATGCGTAAGTATAATTTTATATTATATTAATCATATATGTATCTATACAGACATATAAAGGGATATTATCTCATACTTTAGTAGTAGGGAAAGTTAGTTTCTTTAAACAAGCAGAGCTGCAGTGATCTCCATCATATTATATATTTGCTTTTAAAGGAACCTATGACAATTCAAATAAAAAAAATTCACCGACACAAGCTGAGTCGTCCTCAGGCGTCATCCTATTTTCTCAATCAGCGTTAAGTGGAACGCCTACGTGGGTTGGTCAAATAGTTATTGAAATTATGTACTGAATATTCATTTCCTTCTATACCATACTAACTATATTCATTTCCTTCTATAAAAAAAAAATTCTATAAAAAAAAAATCGCTTCACGTTGTATCCCGCACACTGCAAGGTAGGCAGAGAGAACCTAGTGTTAAGACACTCCGTTCCCCACTTTCTGCCGAATTCTGGAGGTATTGCGTGTTGAGTGGCAGAACTCAACGCCGCGCTCGTCCTCGACTCCAGAGCGTAGAAATGTAAATATAAATTTAAGTAAATATTTCATCTCCTCGAGTGGGGATCGAACCCACAACCAGTCAGTTTTACAGTCACACTTTGTGCCCCTGCACCACGACTGGCCTCAACTTGACTTCTTTCTTTACTAAAGCTTAAAAACCTTTTTTATTAATGTACAACTGGAAATTAATATAGACAGACAGCCGTTTAAAAATCTAAATAAATTAAATAATAATTATAATTATAGTTTAGTCATTTATGACTGTAAAATATTTTTTATTTCTGACCATTTTTAGCTTCACGTTGTATCCCGCACATGGCAGAGTAGGCAGAGGGAACTTTGTTACCTAGTGTTAAGACACTCCGTTCACATAAATATACTTCCGTTCCCCGCTTCCTCTCCGCCGAATTCTTGAGGCATTGCGTGTTGAGTGCGGAACTTGACGCCACGCTTTGCCTATATATGCCATATCTTATTCTTAAATTATAATATTAAGAAAAAATATTTCCTCACTCCTCGTCTCTAAACAACCGAATTTTATACTCCCATTGCCAAATTGCATTTTAAAAATCTTCCTTTCACTTAATTACTAACGCAATTACTGACTGGCTAAACGTGACTCATTTGTTGTGAAAAATTGAGAAAGATTTTATCTGAACTAACTGATTCAAATGAATAACATTTTTTGTAAATTTAGTATTTAATCATAGCCGAATCTTAGAAGAATCCTAGAAGCAGTATTTATGTTAACATGAGGGGTCGTAAGTTCGATTTACTGTCAGGGGTAATAATGTAATAAATATTTTTATCCACACCGCTCTGGTAGGCAAAGTGCTGCGTTGAGTTCCACCACTATACACGCTATGAATAGGACTGGAGTTCGGCTGGAAAGTGAAGAATGAAATGTTTTGAGTTTTAACAGTAGATGCTCTCTTATTATATTTATGATACAGCGTGAAGCTGTAATAATAATAATTTCATGATATTTCTCTGCAGAACCTTGAGTTACGTAGATGAAGATGCGTTCTGGAAATATATTTTATAAACTACGAAATCTGACGACTGTCCTTGACTTAACATATCGACGGCGAAGTGCCAATAACATCTAACTGACAAAGTCAAAATTTTGCACAAACTAAAAAAAGTTTCATTTCTTGACAAATTGAAAGTGTTATTATTTTTATTATTTCAAATAATAATAATATATGGTTTATGAATTATATTATACTCATTATATTTTTTGATAGTGTAGTAGTAGTGTTAGAAGGTATTGGTACTTCAACGTCGATACGTAGGTGTAAATGCATACAAACAGCTGATGAGTATAAAACTAAGAAGTAAACATATTTCTATGTATTATTTCCGTATATCGACATCGGCATTTTACACGGTACACTGAGACAACATGCAAACACATTATTTTTGCGTAACTGACAGATAACTTTATATTTCGCACCATACCACCTCTAATCTATTTGTTTTTAGCTACACGCCTTTTCCCACGTAGCAAGGTAGGCAAAGAGTATCTTGTGTCAAGACACTCCGTTCTCCATTTGATTTTTTCCAGTGTGGCAGTATTCAAGGATTTTTATTCCTTATCAGAGCGAGGAAATGTAAATAATTAAAATAGCTACAATCATTCTCTTTAAGAGGCGATCGAACTCATAACTATTACGCTTATAGTCAGATTGTCTGATTGTGCCACGATGGCCTCAATAGTAATAAAATTTAATATTTTTCTTAGCTTTACGCTGTATCCCGCATTCAGCAGAATAGGCAGAAGGACCCTACACTCCGCCGCACACTTCCCGCCGAACATTGGAGTCATTGCGTGTTAAGTGGCGGAACTCAACGCCATGCTATACCTCGATACCAGGGCGAAGAAATGAAAATATAAAATATTTTATTTAAATCGTGTGGGAATTGAACCCACAAACTATCAAGTTTACAGTCACACGCCTGTGCCCCTACTCCACGACAGGCCTTGTAAAATATAATAATTGTTGTATTTACATACATTTCTCTACAGGTTATATGCATGTGGATATTTTTGAACACCATGTCGGCATCGCGTGAAGACGTCGCACACGACTTCATAGAACATGTATTGAGAATACCTAATCCTGAGAGAGTTCTAAACTCAGTTTTAGGAAGATTGGAAAGGAATAGGCAAGGACAGAGAGCGCGGCCGAGGTTCGCTGATGACGCTGACTGCGAGCAACCCGAAGTAGTAGCTTTCTTTTTAATATTTTGTTCTTAATATGCTATTCCATTTCATTATTATACTCCTTTCTATCATTTCCACCGGGATATGAGACTGTATATTGATAAGTGGAACTCAACGCCGCGCTTTGTCTTACCGGATTGGGAAAATAAATATAATTCATTCCGCGAAGTGCGGATGGAATGATATAAATATCGATTGATCGATTGATATTTTTCCAGTTTTACCAAACCAGCCAGCCCTGATTTACCGCCACTCAGTACCTACATAATAATAAAATGAGCGAATTCTAGAATTCTTCTATTCTTAATAATTATAAAAAACATACTAATATCAAAAACATATTTCTGTGATTATTGTTAGTTCAATGAAAAAGTTTTTGTATATTACAGAATCTTCCAGAATACACTGAATCCTTGCAAACCTCTCAAGAACGCGAACTAAGACAACTAAGCTCACAGGTAAAACAATATACTTCAGTTAAAAAGTATATATATACTTGAGAAGTATGTTCAGTAGAGATGGAAGATACGAGATGGATGTGGAAAAGCGTATTGCTGCTGGTAACAAGGTTAACGGAGCCTTAGCTGCATTGATGAGACGGCAAAATGTCAGCACAGCTGCGCGTTTGGCCGTACACAATGCAGTTTTGGTACCGACTCTGTTATACGGCAGCGAAACGTGGGTATTACAGAAGAAGAATGAAAGAAAGATGAATGCTGTGGAGATGCGATCTCTTCGTAGGATATGCGGAGTCAGCTTAGCTGATCGAATCCGCAATGAAGAGGTACACAGAATGGCAGGTACTAGCGAGGATGTCATGGTGAGAATGAAGAAGAACGTGCTCAGCTGGTCTGGGCACGTCGAACGAATGAGTGATGAAAGAATGGCAAAGAAGATTTATGATAGAAAAGTGAGCGGTAAGAGATATAGGGGGAGACCTCGGTTGACCTTCGAAAACACAGTATCAAAGATACTGGAGGAAGGTCACGTAAAAAGCATGAGGACCCCCCGGAGGCCATGTATGAAGAGGTTGATGACAGTGGACGAGGCGAAAGTGGTATTTACAGACCGTAGCGTTTGGCGCTCTGTTCTCTCTGACTACCCCGCTAGGGATAAAGCGTGAAGCTAGTAGTAGTAGTAGTAGTAAAAAGTATATGTATCCCACTAAATCTTTAACTGTACCGTTTAAGGATAATCATTTCCTTCTATAAAGCCAAGCTATAATCTCTGACATTTGTCACACCATTTTTTTTTAATTTCTCGTAACAGATTAAGTTTTTTACCATCATGAACTTGGCGTTTTTCTAATCAACCTGGACAAATTGTTGATGTTCACACAAATCTAAAATGTGGACAGACATGGTTATATACATACATATCTGCCTACATATTATTTACATAATTAAAAAAAAATTAAACCAGCTTCACTGTATCCCGCACACAGCAGGGTAGGCAGAGGGAACCCAGTGTTAGATAGAAATCCGTTCCAGACTTTCCGCCAAATTCTGGAGGCATTGTGTGTTGAGTGGCGGAACTCAACGCCATGCTTTGCCTCTACACCAGAGCGAAGAAATGAAAATAAATGTAAGTTAATATTTCATTTCCTGTGCCACGACTGGCCTCTATTTATATAATTTATAATACATAATTGTTGTTTAATTTGATTCGAAGATTTGGAACCTACAATTATAGTTATATATAAAAATATTAGATATGAACTATATGTAAAATAAATATACGTAGTTTACTTTATTCTAAAGTATTTAGTTAAGACATTAAAGTACTAGTTCATTTTAAATTGTGACTAACAAGTGGTAAGGCCACCATAATACATTCACACTAAATGTATTTTATGCCTTGAACAAACCTTGGTTAAATCATAATTTCTTAAAATATATCCAACAATGTAAAGCATGTTTATAATATACAACTTCTCAACATTGTAGAAAAATCTCCAAGATAAAAAAAATATTTTAATATTTTTTTTTATATAGAGGCCAGTCGTGGCGCAGCGGCACCAAGTATGACTGTAAAACCGACTGGTTGTGGGTTCGATCCCCACTCGAGGAGATGAAATATTTACTTAAATTTATATTTCCATTTCTTCGCTCTGGTGTCGAGGTTAAGCGCGGCGTTGAGTTCTGCCACTCAACACGCAATGCCTCCAGAATTCGGCAGAAAGTGGGGAACGGAGTGTCTTAACACTAGGTTCCCTCTGCCTACCCTGCTGTGTGATACAGCGTGAAGCTGATTTAATATTTTCTTATTACACTTTTGTCCTTTAATGCTTAAGAATGTCCTATATTTTAAGAAGATGGATATTTGGAGTGTCACGTCACTGCCATCTTTAGTTGCCGTAGATCTCCAGTCATAATGATATATGTCATGATTTGGCTAATTAATTTTTTTTTCACCTTTATCCCACGTATAAAAGATACTAGATTATTACATTATATAGATTTTTTACTATTTATTTATAACTAATCTAAACCCAAATCCATTGCAAACTAAGTGAAAGCTGCATCACACCCTAGTAGGGACATAGGAGACTAGACTAGAATTCAAAGATTTTTTAACTCGATTTGATTGAAAATATTTGAAAAAAATAAATACAGAAATCTCCTTGTACTAAAATTTTAAATAACATTAAACTTACAAGCAATTAACCTTAACAAAAGTTAACCTTAATTCAACCAGGCGTGGCGCAGGGACACAAAGTGTGACTGTAAAACCGAGTGGTTGTAGGTTCGATCCCCTCTCGAGGAGATGAAATATTTACTTAAATTTATATATCCATTTCTTAGTTCTGGTGTCGAGGACAAACGCGGCGTTGAATTCTGGCACTCAACACGCAATGCCTCCAGAATTCGGCCTCTGCCTACCCTGCAGTGTGCGGGATACAGCGTGAAGCTGATTTATTTATTTTGATTTAACCTCAATTCAAAAATGATTTCATCTACAGAAGCACTACCCTATATGCCACTTAGAGAGGAAGATCCACAGGCTCAACACCAACGAGTATGAGTACAGGCCGGCGTACTACGAGGAGGTACGCTGCACCACGACCCCCGGCGACGGCGACGTCACAAACGAGGTAAACTACTTGTTGGGCAATAGTATGCTTATTATTTATTGTTCTATTTTAATAATATGAATTATGAGGGTTTTTAGTCGTCGTGGTGTAGTTATAACGTGTTTCGTGGTGATTGTGGGTTCAAATATTGTCTAAAGAAATATTTGGGTATATAATTCAAAAGCTTTTTATTCCGTAAAGTTAAAGGGACAGTATCGTGATTTGTAAGAGAAATCTTGTAATTATTTGGTTCTCTCTGTCCATTTCAAAATATGCAAAAGGAGCGTAAATTTAAAAAGAAGAATAAATATTGTTTACAATTTATTACGTTGTTAAGTTTAATAAAGGCCAACACTCTACATTAAGGCCAGTTTTTTTAGGAACCTTGGAACTCTTACAATGCCATTACTACCATAACGAAAATTTAGTTGCATACATACAGCATCTTCAAAATACTTCTTAAAAATACTTAGTATCTAAATGTAACTATAGGTTCCAACGTCCTGTAGGTAGGTCCTAGGTAGTTAACTTCACTCACTGTCACCCATACTTGATCCACTGTGTCATCTAACCATACGTAAGAAACTTTTGTTAAAAATCGGAAGCGGGTAACGTTTTTAAAGAAACACATTTAAAACACACATCGTCTATATGATTCTAAACTATTTTGAAAGAGATAGTATGTAATTGCAATAAGTGATATGAATCACCTACTAACAATACTTCACACTAGTTTCCTTCCAACAGGGGCCGTCACTTACAAGCGAGTGCCCCCGATTGACACAATTCCACTGCTTTTATAGTTATTTTCCACCTAAATCTACCCTCTTTTACACGAGTACGCTAACACTTTAAGAGGAAATAGAGAAAAATAGTGCACTGCTTATTATCGTTGATAATAAATTAAAATACTGCCATAAAAATGATTAATCATTCGTAAATTATTTACTTTTATACTTTACTAATTATCAAAGAATCCATTTCTCATAAAAGAGAGCAGAATGTAATATAGATTTACGTAAAAAAATTAAGAGTGCTGATTTTAAATGACGTTACAATTTTTTAACAAAAAAAACGACTTCTTTAATTTAACCAAACTTTCCTTGAAATGTATTCTTTCTAATAAAAAAAGAATCATTCAAAATCGGTTGGTGAGATATTGAGTTGTTCGTACTTAATTCAAATTTACGACTTAGGTGATTTTCTCATAGATATCATTGTGAGAAAAGAACACAAATAAAATAGGACGACACGAAAAGCATTAGCTTTCAAATAAAAAGAGAATCATCAAAATCAGCTCACCCAATCAAAAGTTCTGCGGTAACAAATATGTAAAAAAAAACCAAAAAAAATACAGTCCAAATGATAACCTCCCCCTTTTAGGAAGTCGGTTAAAAATAACATTCATTCGATTCTATTTAAGTCATTTCGTAACCAATGACAAATCGTTGGGCACAAATTGACAAGCAAATGATATCTGCAATAGATGCTTTTGTTTTTGTTTCAACAGCAAGTTAACTTCCGTAATACATCTAGATGTATCCACACGGATAGATGACCCTTTTGTTCGAAGCCATTTGGTGGAGATTAGGAAGATGGAGAAAAAAATTACTTAACTGATATAAATCATCTAAGATTTTTTTTACGTACTTAGTAGCTTAAATTTTTTGTTAGTATATTGTTTTTTGATACGTTGGAAACAATGGAAATCGAGAAATTACTGTGGTTACTAGTTAACTCTGTTAATAATTATTATAATATGTAAAAAAAAATATTTTAACTAACCTCTAATGTGCAGGTTTTGAGAGAAAATATATATTTTTAGAATATAATGTAAAATTAATTTTGTTACGGAGATATTGTGGAACATATGATTATATTTTTTTTGTTGCGTGGTGCTTTTTACTATATTATAACTTACTATTTTAATATTTCCTGGGTATAATGGATCCCGCAATAATCATGTGAAATTAATAATGTCGATTACATACAGTACAGGTGCCGACGTAAAGTCAGTCAGGCCATTCATCTCAGTCAGTCTTATACGAAGGCAGTTTTTGCAAGAATAACGTTCAACAATATTATTTATTTCAGCTTCACGCTGTATCCCGCATATAGCACTGTAGACAGGATTAGTCAGTTGTTAAGACTCTCCGTCGTCCATTTTCCATCAAATTTTCTAGACGTTGTGATTGGCGGATACTAACTTGAACGCGCTTTGTTTTTTTATACCAGACCGAGGAAATAAAAATTACCCTAAAAAAGTTTATTACCTGGAATAGGAATCGAACTCAAAACCGCCATATTATTATACTTAATGTTATTAAATAATTACAATAGAAAACATTTCATATTTAATACTAAATAATAAAATTCTCCCAATCCATATAAACCAAATACATATTTTCTATTCACTTGCAAAAGGAAAACGTCAACGATATAAAACCGTCGCTCGTACAGTTTGATTGGCAGTCCTATACAAAAAATACAATGTACAGGCAAAATGCACTGCAACAAAATCCGAATACATAATCTACCAGGAAAGCAGAAGTCGTTAGGTGGTAGGATGCAGATGCACTCAGATGAATGTATCATGGAAATCAATAATAGCTAGACTAGGAGATGTTGGCATGATTTACAAGATTTTTTAAAATATATTTATTGTTAAGGTAATTAGTTTAATGATTCATTATTGAGATGTTGATGTAATGATATTTTGTAGACAAAGAAAATTTCTCACCATTTTCTTTACTCATCGTTTATAATATTTTATATGTGTTTTTTATAGCGTTCTTATAACCAGACGGAGGAACAACTTTAATTATTTAATATATATTTTTTCCTACGCAGAAATCTAACCTAACATCACTAAGCATCAATGACATCTTATACTCATACATATAAAAAAAATAAATCAGCCTCACGCTGTATCTCGCACACAACAGAGCGTAGGCAGAGGGAACCTAGTGTTAAGACACTCCGTTCCCCACTTTCTGCCGAATTCTCTAGGCGTTGCATGTGGAGTAGCAGAACTTGACGCCGCGTTTTGCCTACACCAGAGCGAAGAAATGGAAATATAAATTTAAGTAAATATTTCATCTCCTCGAGTGGGGATCGAACCCACGACTAATCGATATTGCAGCCACACTCTGTGCCTCTGCGCTACGACTGGCCTCAATACACAATATACAATACTCATGCACAACTCTTAAAAAATCCAATAAAGAAAAAAAAATGTATCAAAAATTTGGCCGCTATCTCTTAGTCTATATCAAATGCCCAATGTTCGGGGTATTGATCCAGCCAGTCTATATTTAGACTTCAGTACCAGGACTTCATAAATACAGTGGAGTAAAAGTACTAGCTCTCTCTTTCTCTTCACCCAAAATTACTTTCACTATCAATATGATGCCTTTTATAGTATAGGGGACGATCGTTAAATGCGACACGACAGCCTCTGTCGTGTCGCAGTGGCACAGCAGCGATTTAGTTAGTTTACCATAAACGCGACAGTTGTAAGTTCGATTTTCACTTAGGAGTATAAACTATTCTCATTTCAATTTTTTTACGGCACTGAGTCTCGCTACTGAACGAACAAATTTCTCGAGAATTTGGTGTAAAGGGGGAAACGGAGTGTCTCTATTCTGGGTTCCCTTTACCTACCCTGAGATGTGATGTGGATACTGGGCGAAACTAAAAAATAAGCTAATTTAACTCAGACAAAACTTGTTATTATAATACGTCATTTCTTACAATCTTCGCGTTTCATCCGCTTGTTTGACAAGGCACTGTGTCCTCCATAAAGAACAAACGGAAGGAAGCACAGCTTTGTTCAAAGAAAATTCAAAAAAATATAATATTTCTAAAAATACAAGCTTCCGATTGGAATTTTTTATACCATCAAACAATTTCGCAGCTTGATTACTATTCCTGAAATATAACTTTTCAAGAATACTACTTTTATATAATAAATCATCTTATTTCTTAAAAAAATATATGTATTTAATATATAGCACTATCAAAAATATATATTGAGGCGCAGCGGCACGAAGTGTGACTGTAAAATCAACTGGTTGTGGGTTCGATCCCCACTCGAGAAGTTGAACACTCAACACGCAATGCCTGCAGAATTCGGCAGAAAGTGGGGTACGAAGTGTCTTAATACTAGGTTCCCTCAGCCTACCCTACTGTGTGGGGGATACAGCGTGAAGCTTATTATTAAAAATATATATATAGAAAATAAAAAATTAAATTACGTTTCACGCTGTATCCCGCACACAGCAGGGTAGGCAGAGGGAACCTAGTGTTAAGACACTCCGTTCCCCACTTTCTGCCGAATTCTGGAGGCATTGCGTGTTGAGTGGCAGAACTCAACGCCGCGCTTAACCTCGACACCAGAGCGAAGAAATGGAAATATAAATTTAAGTAAATATTTCATCTCCTCGAGTGGGGATCGAACCCACAACCAGTCGGTTTTGCAGTCACACCTCGTGCCGCTGCGCCACGACCGGCCTCTATATTATATATAGTTTTTCAATTATTGGCCCAAATATCATACTCACTGTGTTCAAACGTACTGAGAGTACGTATTGAAATAAAGTAGTTGTCTTGTTTTGATTGTTTCAATGATCGAGATGTTATAATATTGTATTACGTAACATGAGTCACAAGATCCAACATTGTTACATGTGCAGTTGAAATGCATAAAAAGTACTTATATAGTAAAAGATAGTGTTTTTTTATGCTTTTTTAAATCTCCTCTTTTAACCTGATGTTGTCTGTTCTACTTTTTTAGAAATAGAAGCCAGTGTCTAGACACTCCGTTCATCAACTATATCCATATTCGAACCTATTCGGGCCCACTACATATACATGTCCACCCCAAAAAGTGTCTCAAGTTCTGGAAGCATTGCGTGTTGGATTATATTTTCATTTCTTCACTCTACATTAGAGCAAAGAAATGAAAATATTTATTATTTTATTTCCTCGAGTGGGGATCGAACCCACAACCAGTCACGTTTACAGTCACATATTGTGCCCGTGCGCCACAACTGGCCAAAAATAATTATTTATTTATCTCCTTTAGGTCTGTTCAAGCCTCGGATTCTCCTGTGTCCAATGGAACAAAACTATTCACTTGACCAGACGACGATACTCAAGGTAAACGGTTTCCTTTTGGATTTCAATCAAATTTAGCTTAATTTACGTCTACTTAGACATAAACAATACCATTACTGTGTTTTTTCATAAATTATTTATATTTATTCGTAACGGGATTATTACAATCCGGTTAGGAAAAGTATAAGATCGGTTCCATCTTCAGTCTATCTCATATAACGCACTAAATGCGTTAAAATAAAAAATGAGAATAGCGTATTTATTTTTATTTTTGTATTTATTTTTATTTTGAGGCCAGTCGTGGTGTAGGGGCACAAGCGTGCGACTGTAAATGCCAAAGGTTGTGGATTCGATTCCCACTTAAGAAAATGAAATATTTCATATTTTCATTTTTCTCGCTCTGGTAACTAGGCAAATCACGGCGTTGAGTTTCACCATTCAACACGGCGGCACGTGGGGAACAGAAGTGTCTTAATGAGGACAAAGGGTGTTAGCACGAGGTTCCCAGGTTCACACTGCATACCCAGCTATGTGCGGGATAAAGCGTGATACCAAAAAAACGTAATGTACTTATTTACAATATATGAAATTTTCTTCTTCATCCTGTTTCAGTGACTGCTGGGAAACCAGGACAATGGTCATACCAGCTGGCTGCGAATGTATGTGGCCAGTCCACAGGCTAGGTGACATGTCTCTGCATGTTTGAGCATGGTGGCACAATCGATCTTTGCTTTCTATTACGAAAATATTTTAATCTGCGCTCTTTTGAATTTCCGTTGTGCAAACGCTCAACGCATATGTAAATAATCTTAAAGTATTAATATTTCTATAATAAATAGATATATAGTGTTATATTTATAAAATAAAAACGTATGAAAATCCAAAAATGATAAGGGTAAAAATAAAATAAAATATTTCAAGGTTCACTTTAGTTTTATTTTATAATTATGAGTACTTGCGCAGGGTTTTCGAACCATACAATTTTCACGTGTATCTAATTTGACTTCTAACTATTATTAATGTTAAAAAATATTGAGAACAACCATCTTACCCCTCCATGGATTCACCATTCACAATGGAAACCCACCGCGTTGTAGAGCGAGGAGTAGTGGGTGGAACTTGCGACCCAAATCCCTAAACCTACCCTACTACCTACCTACCCTACCCTAACCTGGGACCAAAACCCTTTAAAATATATAAGTAAAATCGGCTGCTTAAACTACTATAGTTAGGAAAATAATAAAAAAACTGAATCCAACATGACTTATGTAGTACAATACGCGTATCATAAGTATTAATCAAACAAGACGACATCCGCCCACATGCAAATAGCAATCAATTGTTGCCTCGTCATTTAATCCAACATTATTAATAAGCAAGTAGAATATTCTGAAAGGAGTCTTTTATTATTTATTAATAATAGAACGCATAATACTATGAATGAAATGAATGACAGTAAACCGAATCAATCCTCGTCTTAAGTATCACACGTTTGTCTAAAAAAAAAGATCATCAACTCTACTTTTGATGACTTCTACATCGTAAGACTTAAGAAAAACAAACGTCAGCAATGAGTTTTCCTATGCCATTGAGTAAGGTAAATTGGGAGCTATTTGCAGCGTAGTAAAAATTTCTTCTATGTCCGGATGGCGAGAAGCTAGAAGTTAATCCAATAGTAAAATGAAACAGGGAGGTTCGGTCTCTGGAATACCAAGACAACCAACCAATTTCTAACCATGCGCTGATTACTGATATTGAATTAACCTCCTACCACGTCTCTCGGTTGACCCTACAGACGCCTGTAGTTGGTACTTGACAGAGCTGTGCTATGAGTAAGAGTTTACTTGTGTTTTGTAGATGTGAAAAGCTGTTCAAGTGTAAGATACTGTCGGTGAACATGCACGTCTGAATTTTGGTGACGTTAAATTTGACTATTGATATCTCCTTAATCACAGGTTGACTTAAGGCCAAGGATTGAAATTAGGCGTTCAAGCATGTTAAATATCTCTAATCATCTTTAAAGGTATTTTAATAAATTAAATATTAAGAATATAAATATCATTTGTAGAGGTTAGCCGTGACATAGGAGTACAGGCGTGTGACTGTAAACACGACAGGTTGTGGGTTCTATTCTCACTCGAGGAAATGAAATATATAATATTTTCATTTCGTCGCTCTTGAGTCTAGGCAAAGTCGCCATTCCATACGCAATGCCTGGAGAATTCGGCGGAAAGTGGGGGCGGAGTGTCTTAACCTTAGGCTCCCTCTGCCTACCTTGCTACATGCGTGATACAGCGTGAAGTGAAATAAAAGTTATATATACTTATCATGCTACCTTCTGTTTTTTTGTTGAGATAGTAAGTAGGTCAGCAAATTTGATGCTTATGGGTTTATTACCTGTTCAAAGCAAAAGTTATTAAAGTGCGGCGTAGAGCTACCTAACATGCAACGCCTCGTTTCTGGGCAAAAACTGGAGATCAAAGTGTTTTGACACTAATTCCTGTCTGCAGTGCGGGATAGAGCGCAAAACTTAAAAGTTATCGTGCTAAATCCGTTATATTTTATAGAACAGATTTTCGGAAAACCGAAATTACTGTCGGTAAAATTGATTAATTCATTATACAAAAACGAATGAAAGAAATTATAGAATGTAAATCTTATTTAGGCATTTATAAATAATACATTATTTAGCAAATATACATTGTGAAAACTGTTCACAAATATAAAATATTTTGTGAACACTAGCACAGCACGACAATTAGTAAGAGAAGACCTTCACTTATTATCTTACGTAGATAAGATGTTCACATTTTTAAAGGAATAGGAACAAATAGCCACAAAAAAGGACCTCAATGGAAATATTATAGTTTATTAAATATTTGCTATTAGGTCACAAGAGACCTAATAATAAATACTTAGTAAACTAGACTGCGGGTCAGGGATAATAATTAATATTTAAATTACGAATAGTGAAGTTGATTACTTACTTACATGAACTATTTATTTAAATTTTCATTTTTTTGTTCTGGTATTGAGCAAAGCACGGTGTTGAGTTCCGCCACTCAACATGCAATGCCTCAAGAATTCGGCGGAAAATGGGGAACGGTTAGGTTTCCTCAGCCTACACTACTGTGTGTGGGATACAGCGTGAAGTTGATTAATTTAATCTTTTTGCTTGAAAATAAAAAAAAATACACTATAAACAACATATATAAAACTAAAAAATATTTCTTTATTTTTTTACGCCCATTTATAATAAATTTGCAAGATTTTCTGATATACTTCATTGTATTTCTCGAGATCAATTTTGCATATAATTGGATATAATTGGGTTCATCTAGTGGAATTTAACCTGTCGTGAGACGTATCAAGTTAGATGCATTGCATTCGTAATGATTCGATATTAAAACCGATTACTCCGTCCATTTTCTACCGAATTCAGGCATTGCGTGAACGATGGTGGAAAAATAATATATATAAATATTTTATATATTTAATTTCCTCGAGTATGGATCGAACCCACAACCAGTAGCGTAAAGAGTCATCAAAAATGGAGAACGGAGTGTCTTAGCACTATGCTCCCTCTGCCTACCCTGCTGTGTCCGGGATACAGCGGGAAGCTGAAAAAAAAATCAATTGCTAAACATATTTGTTAAACCATGAATAGTGCAAATAATATAGTAACTGTGATGGATATCATTGAAAAAGAAAAACAAAAGGATATTAAAGTTTAGAACGCAACCTCTGATTTCACGTACAATATGGACGGAAGTTGCAAGATTTCTCTGTAGATTTATCTGATCAAATTAAAATATTTAATATTATCTTCATAATTATATTACCTAATCTTAATCCATTATTTACATAAGCGTATAATAACAATAATTACCCAAAAAGTCTTCAATTGACCAAAAATTAAAAAAAATATAGTTTTTTTATCTTAAATTAAAGGCTTATTCATAATTTCTTAAATTAAAATGGATAAGAAAAAAAAAACAAAATCAAAAACAAAAAGAGAGGGCGCTTCTAATTTTTATCCGCCGTCAGAGCTGCGCGAGCGCCAGTTGCGTTACGGTGTGCGTGAGAGGTTGTCGTTGAGGTTATAAATATACCGCTCTACAGGTGAGTAGAAACTATAAATAAACATTAATTAAAAAAATTATACTGTTGTACTATAATATATTGTTAGTATATGAAGCGTATTTAATTGTGATTACTATGACAATTTCAAATCAAAATAATGACTTATACATCTGCATTTGTTTTGTTGTTTTTACGATACATATATAATATTTTATGTGTTTGAATAAACAACAATTTTAAAATATATTATAATAATATGAATAAATGAATCCTTATTTTCAGAAGAAAAAAAATAATTGGCATTAATTGCTAGTAGATTATAATTAAATGTTGTTCGCGTGAACTTTGAAAACCCAACTATCACTTAAAAAACATTCCAATATTGACCCAGTATTGTTTTCATGAGGCCAGTCGTGGCGCAGGGGCACAAGGAGTGTCTGTAAAACCGACTGGTTGTGGGTTCAATCCCCACACGAGGAGATGAAATATTTACTTAAATTTATATTTTCATTTTTTCGCTCTGGTGTCGAGGACAAGCGCGGCGTTGAGTTCTGCCACTCAACACGCAATGTCCCCAAAATTCGGCAGAAAGTAGGGAAAGGAGTGTTAACACTAGGTTCCCTCTGCCTACCCTGCAGTGTGCGGGATACAGCGTGGAGCTGATTTATTTTTATTTATTTATTCTTTTCATTTTGTTCCTTCAATAAAATTCAGATATAGTTAGATACTTAATTAAAATAATTATTAATAATTAATTATTATTGAAATCTTTTGAGGAAAGACTACTGTGAAAGTTTGTCAAAAATGCAATAAAGAATACATTCGAAACAAAATTTTTAAGTGCACATTATACAAATCTTTATTGTTTACGACTTTGAAATTATTCATTTATCTTATTAACAAAATTTATATTTTCAGTAAAGTAAAATTTATATAATCACCAGACTGTAAAGTTCGACAATCGTTAAAAAAAGCTAATGGCGTTGAGTGACGAAACTTAACGCCGCTGTCTGCCTCGACCCCACAGCGAAAAAATGAAAATATAAAATATTTTATTAACCTGTACTATATTCTGAGAGATTTTTTTTTTTAAACTTTAAAAGATAACTGTCAATTATGACCAAAATAAAATATGGCGTTCTCGTTTTAAATTAAAAGTTGTTTCTTAGCGTTACGCTATACACCGCACGTTAAGATACTCCGTTCATTCCATTTTCCGCTGAATTCTGAGGGCATTGCGTGTTGAGTGGCGAAACTGAACGCCGCTCTTTACCTCGACTTCATAGCAAAGAAATGAAAATGCTAAATATTGTATTTCTGCTAATTTGAATCGAACCCACAACCGTCGCGTTTAGGTATACTTCGACAAATTACCCACGACTGGTCTGACTAAATTAAAAGTGGAAAAATAAATAACAAACTAAGTGACAAAAAAAAGAGTGACAAAATATATTATTTAAGCATATTATACAAATTACATAACGTAAAATAAAACAAAAATCAAAAGAATATTTATATATTGCAATAAAGTAAATTGAGGCCAGTCGTGGCGCAGTAGTACATGCGTGCGACTCTAAACGCGACAGGTTATAGGATCAATTCCCACTGGAGGAAATGAAAAATGTAATATTCTCATTTCTTCGCTCTGATGCCGAGGCAAAGTTCGAAGTTGAGTTCCAACACTCAACAAGCAATATCTCCAGAATTTGACGGAAAGTGGGAAGCGAAGTGTCTTAACACTACGCTCCCTCTGCCTACCCTGCTTCATAGGCCTGCCTGAAAAAAAAGTACTTTCTAATATATGTAAGTAATGTAAGCACCTATTATAATTTCCAATATCTAATAATGCACGTACAAATGCGTGTTAAGTCAAAGTCAAAAAAATATTAAAAAAACCAATTAACGTGCGTTCTTTTACGCTCAAGTTAAAACAGAATTTTAGTAATGTATTATATAAAACAGTTATATGTATGTATTTTTAACATAAATTACAATACGTTTTGTTTTCATGAAAAAATATCAAAATTATTTAAGTCTTTTTTTTAGTTTATTACGAGCGTACGAAAATCTTTCATATACTGTTTTCTACATTTTTTGCAGGCAGATTACAGATATTTTAATTAATTTAAAATTAACTTTGAGATTGAGAGCGTTCATTGGGATGTCATTTTCATTCATAGATTATAATTTATGAATGAAAACGGCATCTCAAGATCGATCCCAGAATTGAGAGCGGTTTATAAATACGGGCCTAAATGATCTTTATATGACAAATTACATGCTATAAGTCTGCAAGTTAGCTATATACCAATTCATAATTGACATAATGAAAGCCTAATTGGGACAAGGATTTTCGTTAACTTATTTGTAGTTATATTTGAAAATTCCAAATTATATAGTGTTATCCAATGTTGCGGTCAGACTGACCACTAAGTAGAATATGCGTTATAAAATTTGCATTCGTTTACTACAAGATTTCATGAAATTTGTAATAATATTACTGAGAATTTAGTTTTAAATTTTTATAAAATAAATATTTTATATAAATCGATAACATTTATTAAGATTTTTAACATGTTTATAAAGTGTTATTCCACACTTAGGAAAGAAAAATACTTATTTAGTTTACTAAACTACGTTTACGTATGCTTACAACATAAATAAGTTGTAACAAGCGTATAAAAATTTCGACGTAGCTGGATGAGAACGTTTCGCTTAGTGGTCAGAGTGCCTGGTCGGTTTCCAGGAGGCGTAGGTTCGAGTCCCGCTACGCTCAATTTTTTATATGTTTCTAAATAAGTATTTATTAAGTTTAATTTTGACTGGTAATCAAAAGGTTCATGAACTTGACTACTATTAATATTATAAGGCTGAAAAATTTGTTTGGTTTAACGCTCTAACTGATGGAACTATTATAAAAAAAACTGTAACATTTTCTATGTAACGAGGAAGGCTTTATTATATATTACATCACGTTAATCGTTTCGATGTAACCCACAAGTGCTCTGAGTTACGGGTACATCCCACACTCAGAACGTGTGATGTGGCAAGAGCAGTTGGAACTGCTCTAGTATATGAATAGGATTTCTACCTATATTTGATATTACTAAAATGTTACTTATTAAGAAAACGTATAAAAATTTGAACGTAGCGGGACTCGAACCCGCGCCTTTTCTTTCCTAAGTGTGGAATAACACTTTAAAAATGTTTAAAATACAAAAATGTTCTACAGTATTTTTGTTTTTTTGGAAGCCACTATGCCCGTAAACTGTATTTTTCGTTTAGTTCGAGCTACAAATATATTTATTCCAAATTCATATTAAGTTATCACTGCCATCTGTGTTGATCATTGAAATATTTACTTTGGAGTACCATTTCCTGTACTTGTAATAAAAATTCTATATATATAATTGGTGTATGTAAAAAACTCTATTTAAATTATTATTTATTCTTCTTCTTTAATATGAACAAATTGCTGCAGCTATATCAAATTTATCATATTTTTTAATAAAATTGAAGAGATCAGTTCTCTTCAATTTCAACCGGATCCCATAATCGAAACCTAACCAAACTTTCATCAAACTACCCTTGAAGTGTATCCTTTTACAATAAAAAAAGAATAATCGAAATCGGTTGGCGGGATATTGAGTTGTTCGTCCATTTGTCGTTCATATACTTAATGCAAATTTAAGATTATGTGATTTTTTCATAGATACCATTATCAAAAATGGACAAAATCAAAACGTATTTCCCGTGTGGACCACAAGGGAAGTAGTAACTAATCAAATGAAATCATCAAAATTGGTTCCCCCAATCAAAAGTTCTGAGATAATAAACATAAAAGAAATACAGTGGAATTGATAATGATTTTACAGAAGTCGGTTAACAAGAGAAGATTTAATCTTAAGGTGGATTCTATGTTTCGTTTTTTGTATAAATGTTATGGATATTGTTTAAATTTTGATGATTATTTTTTTAGCATGTATTATACATTTTCAGAGGTGGTCCCAGTATAATTGGCTGGCAAAAATACTACTTTTTTATTTATGTGAATTATAAAATTATTTTGTATATTTTTTTATTTCTTTAAGTTTTTTCTACATATATGTATAATATGTAGTTATAGTTTTAAAGTTTTCTTTTTTTTCAAAACCTTTATTGCACTATATAATAAATATTTAAAGCCGAGCATTAAATAGTTTTGTATTTAAATATTACTTACATTTTATAAAATTAAATATTAATTGTTTAATAAAAATATTTACACAACTTTTAGCGCATAAAACATGCTATAAAGTAAACATAACTGGAAACTAACTGTAGGTACTTATATATTAAAGAATTCATTCACTAAATAAAAAAAACTCAAAACATATGATCTTTTTGCTTCCTCGCGATAAGACATGGGAGGATTTATCTTTTGTATCTGACATTTATAACCTTTTTTGTTTTTACCTCATTGTAACTACTGTGATTGTGTGGAATAAAGATAACAAACACTTCAATACATAAAAACATTATAGTTATATATTTTTTTAAAACTAAAACTAAACTAAACTAACCTCATGCTTTATCCCAAGTAGGAAAGTTAGAGAGAGTCTCTCTACCTACCCTGCTGTATTTCGCCTCGTCCACTGTCATGAACCTCTTCATACATGCCCTCCAGGGGGTCCTCATGCTTTTTGCGTGGCCTTCCTCCAGTATCTTTGATACTGTGTTTTCGAAGGTCAACCGAGGTCTCCCCCTATATTTTTTTATATATTACATTACTTAAAGACTGATTGATTATAATTAAATTATTTTAATTTCTGTGACCGACTAAGCATCTTATTTATAAGTAGTCTCAACTCTGAGATCGAACTTGATGCCAGTTTCATAATGGTATCGTATTTCAGAATATCAAAATGGTATCTCAAGAGCGAACTCAGTGTTTAGAACGGTTTATAAATACGGGCCGGGCGTTGAGTTCCGCTAGTCAACATACAATATCTCGATACTTGTAAAAAATATAACATTTATATATTGCTTAAATAATTATTTCATAACTCTTTCATAACTCAACACGCAATGTCTTAAAAAATTGAGCGGTGTGTGGACAACGGAGGGTTTAACACTTCATTCTCTCTACCTATCCTGCTGTATCCCGCATACAAGAGGGTACGCAGAGGAATAAAAAAAAAGAACGAACAAGAAACGTAAAATAAAAAAATAAGCTAAATGTTATGTCTAGCGTTAATCATAAGATTTTTATTTATTTAGGCTAAACGTGAGGTGGTATTTTTGTACAAAAGTAAATAAAACCAATTCACAATATTCCAATGCCATCCATCTTAACCTCGATTGAAAATGTTATCTTTAAATTACAGACAAACTGCAAAATGGATATGCATACAGCTTTGTTAGCATATGATAATAGTGATTTCGCAAATGTCATTAAATAATTATAACTAAGTTATGTAGTTATACATATAATCACTAGGTACGGTGAAAGAATTAAAAACACGTCATGTTTTGGGGTTCCCTATGGGTACTTGTCCTACTAATATTATAAATGTGAATGTTTGTGTGAATGTATGTATGTGTGTTCCAATTTCACGCAATAACTACTGAACAGATTTAGAGTAAACTTTACAGTAATATAGCTTATACAAAAGTTCATCTAATAATTCATTAAATCATTTTTTATAATTTGGCTACTAACAATAAGTATGAGCAGTAGAAGCCGCGTGTGAGCACTCGGCCTATAGTCGAAATTTTGTAAGTATGTATTGCTTATTTGCGTACCGACATTTCTACTAAACACTATTTATATATTGACTTTGCATACAATTTAGATCCATAAGACAGAGTGCACTATCATATATATGTAAATAACAATGGGTTGTAAAATATAATGAACGGTCTTCAACTTTAGTAATAATTGAATATGCTTAGAAAATAAACAAATACTTATTATATGTTACTTACTTCAGTATGTTTACTTTATTATTATGGAAAGCGAACCAACAACCGTCACGTCTACAGTCACGCTGTACCGTCGCTCACTTTATAAAAAATACATCAGCTTCACGCCCCACCCAGCAGGATAGGCGATAGAACCTAGTGTTAAGAGACTCCATTCCCCATTTTACACTGAATTCTGGTGCAGGTATTGCGTTTTGAGTAGCGGAATTTAACGCCGCGTTTTGCCTTTACACCAGGCAAAACGCGGCGTTTTGCCTTTACACCAACCAGAACGAAGAAAATGGAAATATTAAATATTTAATTTCCCGGAGTGGGAATCGAACCCACAACCTGTCATGTTTACAGTTACATGTTTACAGTTACAGTCACGATAGGCTTTTTTTACGTATTTAATTACTTATTCATTATATATATATATATATATATATATATATATATATATATATATATATATATATATATATATATATATATATATATTTCTCTCATTAGTATTTACCTATAAAAAAATTCGTTGTAAAGCACATAAGCATCGGTGGTTCAGTGGTAGAATGCTCGCCTGCCACGCGGGCGGCCCGGGTTCGATTTCCGGCCGATGCAATTGGTCGGTAGGTTTTTCAATAATATTTTTTTTATTTTAATTATACTGTTTTTTTATAAATAATAGATAATGTTTTGTATTTTTTTATAGTTATGCTTTTTTTAGGACTGGTGACATCTGCATTTTAATATAATTAGTCTTAAGTATAATATATAATATAATTACAATTGTTTTTTTTTATACGGATAAGGATGTAAATCTTTTTTTATACGTACATCAAAGCTAAGCTAAAATTCTTAATTTCAAACTGCTAAATAAATTAAAAATCACTTACACAAAATCTTTCATTTTTAATTATAGAAAGTAATAAATATATTACAAAACACAAAAGAAAGTTCAAAAATAAAACATTTTGGTTGAACTCTGACCACAAAACCTTAATTGCCCCGGGTTATTTTCACAAAAACTTCAAAAGAAGCCGACGGCCATTGTGCCGCTTGACTTGAAAATAAAAATCGCGGCATGGTTCTGTATTGTAAACGTATATATAATAAAATATTAATCTTATTTGATAATGTTTATATTGTGTTTTAATAAAGTTATTTTTTTAGGCCAGTCGTGGCGCAGCGGCACAAAGTGTGACTGTAACCGACTGGTTGTGGGTTCGATCCGCACTCGAGGAGATGAAATATTTACTTAAATTTATATTTTCATTTCTTCGCTCTGGTGTCGAGGCAAAGCATCTTTATGTAAAATTAAGTGTGTAAGTAAAAAAAAATAAGTATTTTAACACTTGATTCCGTTCTAAAAAAATTTTTATTTTTTTTTACTTGATTCCGTTCTCTAATACTAATATACATATATACGGAAATAACAATTATAGCGATATTATGAATAGTAAGTTCGTTTACATACTTTTTTATAGAACTATTGATATATATTTACTAGACTATTTACTCAAATTATATAAGTACTAAGACACTTCATCTACCCAAATTCACACAAACAGCTATTCAATTTCATTAATCTTCACAGCCAATAAGAGATATGCGCAACCATTTTGAAATGAAACTTTGCACGGAATCCAAATACCTGTGCTTGGTCCATACATACATACATATGTATACACACCCCTGTTATTAAGCACGCATCTTGTAATTTCGTATCCGATAGTCATTATACGTACGTCCATTTTACGCCTTTGTACGCATCGGTCAATTCCACAATAATGCTACATACATTCTTTTGTATGATTCCCACATAAAAATGCAATGAAATTGGAACGATTAATGTAAAACAAGCTGTTATATTTTCCGCAATAAAGGTTTTGTATGTAATAATTTTTTATCTGTTCATATTTATCAAAACACCTACATATTATGTTCGAAAACAAGTAGCTTTTACGTATTTTAGACACTTTTTTACACATAGATAAATAGAGTCATAGATTATTGATACTGCTGTTTAGGTTGTATCCCGCATTTAGCAGAGGGAATCTGGGAAGGTTCCTTTTAAAACACTTCCTTACCCCACTTCCCGCCGAATTTTGGAGGCATTGCATGTTGAATGGTGGTACTCAACGCCACAGTATGCCTCGTTAGCAGAGCGAGAAAATGAAAATACAAAATATTTAATTTCCCCGACTGGGAATCTAACCTACAATCTGTGGCGATTACAGTTATAAGCTTGTGGATACTATGTCGTGGCGTAGTCTGATTATACATTTACAGACATTATATTAAAGTCGTCGTAGCGCAGTGGATCGGTTACTGTGAACGCGATGGTTATGAGTTCGATGCCCACTCGGGGTGATGATTATAAAAAATGATCATATTTATTTTTCTGTTCTGGTGAGTTCTACCAGTGGATGTCTCGAAAATTTGAAACAATGCATGAAAAAGTGTGAAAACGAGAAGCTGCGTAATTATATGAGAAAATATTAAGTTGTATTTGGTTAATTTAGGAGCATTGGACTGAAGATGACACAAATTTGATAAAAAAGTTACTCTAGAAAAAAAATAGGCAAAAAGAAAAACGTATGCTAGAATTTAATTTCAAATAATTTAGTTTCATTATATATTAAGCATGAACTTAGAATAGAACTTTTTAAATAAAATAAAACTCTAGTTTTTTTATACCTAAGCATGACTAACAACTGTTTTTAAGAATATTTAATGAGGTTTAAATAGAATTCTTTTAAATTTGCTTTAACAGATCTCATATAGTTTATAGAAATAAGAGTTGCTAAACAAGTAATAACATCGCATCAACTGTGATGAAAACATACAAAGATAAAAATCTACGCAAAACGCACATATACTATTAAGTTTCAAAAATCAGTCGTGGCGCAGGGGCACAAANGGCGCAGCGGCACGAGCTGTGACTGTAAAACCGACTGGTTGTGTGTTCGATCCCCACTCGAGGAGATGAAATATTTACTTAAATTTATATTTCCATTTCTTCGCTCTGGTGTCGAGGCCAACCGCGGCGTTAAGTTCTGCCACTCAACAATTTTACATATATTATTTATGGACTATTTCAAGACCCCCTTTAACTACTTAGACCATTCCGATGGCTCAAATATCCTCCCAGACAGAAATATATCTATATTTGGCGCTGCCTCAGAAAGGGCCCCACTTACAAGTTAGTAAATACGCATATTGTCTTAACTATATATTAGACTAATAGTCCTCAAAATGTAAGCTTTGCTAAAATGACATAGGTCTGGCGGCCCTGGGTTCTTGCACTAAAATGCACACTTCTCTTCTCCACTTTCCACCAAAATATGGAGGCATTGCGTGTTGTGCAGCGGAACTCAACTGCTGTACCCGTCACCGAAAACATTAAATATTTCATTTCTCAAGAGGAAATCGAATCCACAACCTTTCACAGATAAACGTAGTGGCACACGCGCATATCTTACCACATTAATCATAATATAATAATTATTAATTATAACAATTTATATTTCATATTCAATACAAAGTTTTACTCTTAACTTTGAAAGCTTTTTAAGCAACTATGTGGTACATACAAAAAAAAACTACAGTTACAGATCGACAGTACTCCGCACAATTTCGACCGATTATGTGATGCATTGTATTACGCAATCCTTTTAGACACTACAATTTTTTTTACGCTGCAGTGAATGTGCACTTAAGATAATGAACGTAGAATGGTGACACTTTATTGTATAAATATTTATATAATATAATGAAAATTATATCTAAGATCGCTACTGGGTTTAAATTTTATTTTTTATATTTATTGCGATTTAGGGTAGGTTACCTACAAAAGTTATGTAGAAGAACACTTAAAAAAGATGAACTAAATCATTTCATCTATCTCTTATTAAATGAACGCAATCAAAATAAACATCAAATAACCTCAAAATAAATGAAGTAACCTAACCCATATACGATATTTTGAATAAGTAATATGGTTTACATAGTTAAGAAATATATTTTTTAAAGTCTGTACGCCTTTTGACAGAGCAAATTACCTATGTCGGTCATCAAGATTTGACGTTTCGCAACGTTCCACTTCCAAGGTAAAAAGAAGCACAGCCAGACGTTCGCCTATCCAAATTTATAGTTATACTATCGGCCCAGTCGCGGCTTCACCCGCACACCACCTATAATTAATTTATTATGCTGCATTTGCCAACAGATTAATACAATCAATCATGAACACTGCGTGGCTGTATGAAAGGACGTCATCGGCGGCAAGGGCGACCCCCGCGGGACTCGAGCCTAGGCTTGCAGCCGTAACAGAGCATTGAATTATTTTAATTTTACATTTTCTCGAAAAGTATACGTCCAAATTACATGTTATAAAAGCCGAAGATTATCTACATTAAATTTCTTTGATGATGAAATAACTTTCGCTCGTACATTTAAATATACGTGTGAAATAAAAATCGATGAAATATCAACCTTACAATTTTCAAATAATTTTTGTCACAAAATGCCTTATTGTCTCTTATTTATAAGAGATAGATATATAGCGTCGCGGAGATTATTTTAGATCTAATAAAATGGAATATGTTTGTCATACAACGTACTGACATATAATAAGCTATATGTGCAGCGCACGCGCTTAATGCAATTTTAAAGGAATTCTATAACGTTCCTTATTATTGTTATTTCGTTATTTAAGGCTAACTAAAACTTACACCGTAATGTTATATACTATAGTCTATTGTACTTCAGAAGAATTCAGCTTTCATACAAAACAAAAAAAAACAGTAGATCAAGACATCTGAGCGTTTAAACAAACAAACAAACACATAAACAAACTCTTCCGCTTTGTTATTTATAGTTATATTTAGTCGTTATTTGTTACACACCATAGCAGATCAGTTGTGAATAGTCTCATTTATACGATAGTTATGAGTTCGAGCCCCACTCAGGAAATATTTATATTTATAAGTTAAATGTTATGGTTTATCTGTTGATATATAAAATAAGATAGCATATTTCGTCATCTAACACATAAATATAAAAAATATCAATCAATCAATGATCAAAATTAGGTGGGTGGAAATGATTTTCTTATTTCCGCCCATCATGAGCGAAATGTAGAGGGAATCCTGAAACTTATGTTTGAGACATTTCGTTCCCATTAAGACATTTCCTTTACCCACTTTCCGCTCAATTCTGGAAACATTGCGCGTTGAATGGCGAAATTCAACACCGTGCTTTGTCTCGTTACCACAGTGAGAAAATTAAAATTTAAAAAATATTTCGTTTCCTCGAGTGGGTATCGAACCCAAAATCTGTCGCGTGTGTGACATAATATATTTTAACCAAACAAAAACAAAAAATTCCGCTTGCGAACTACTGGTAACAGGACACAAAGCTATTATTAAATATAATTATTAATAGGTTTCCTTTAATTATATTCTAATTATAGTAACTATTTACGTAAGAACTTCATTGTGAGTGTTGTTAAAGGAAAAAGATATATTAGACGTCGTTAAATCGGACAGCGTTTGTAAATTTAATAGTTGTTTCCTGTGATGTCTCCCTTGTGGGAATCGATCCCCATCTCGGAGTTAGGTATTAATTATTTTTTGTTACTCAACACTGAGCACACAATATCTTAAATTCAGGCGGAACGGATGCGAGATAACGCGTGAACTTGATTAATCAGATCAACATTTTCGTTCTATTTGAAACCTATATACACCTATATCTAGGATGTAACGCGATCGACTGATCTACGGTTGTCTATGGATAGAGGATCTCAATACCTATCAATTTCATCCTGCACTATGTAACAGTTACGTGACATTATTAAAACTGTATTTTTTGCACCACAAACCTGTCGAAAATGATAAAAAAACTTATAAAATTTCACATTTTAACAAACAAATCGAACACATACACTATCAGATACAATAAACAAAAACGTAATAACAAAATTTACGCGGGTTGCCTCAGTAAATGATTTTAAATCTTATAATATAGAGTAAGATCCACCAAGTTAACCGGTATTATATATTATAATATTAAATATGGCATAAATGATTAATAAAAGCTAACTTTTAATTTTAAGTTCTATATTTAGATTAAGGGGGTCAAATACTAAGGATATAGTGCAGTTTCCAGTGTCCAGCAGACCAGTGTTATTGGTTTACAATTTAAATAGTAAAAAGGACAAACTTATTATAAAATTACTTTGTACGGTTACTCCTGTATTTGGTCCTGAATTCGATCTACTTATAAGTTATAATTAGTACTTTAGAGACACGGTCGGTCGACTTGTTAAGTTATGGGTTCTAGACCAAAAAGAATTAAATATAGACATTTACCCGTCGAAAATCGTAATTACAACCACAATCTAGTAAAATGGGTACATACTTTTAAATTACTCTTCGTTAGATTCACATTAGTACCTATAGAAATACATAAAATTAATGATTTTTCTTTGTATATTTATTATTGATTTATAAATTTTATGTTTTTAATGAAAGGCTCATTTTCTATTGACTGTGGCAATGTTGTATTATTGACTATAAGCAGTACGTGCTCCATCAATACAAGTCGTTTCACTCGGATATAATAATAACATTACAACAGCTTATCAGCCTTTCCCCTTTTTTAGTGAAGTTTGTACAATGGTATTGCTATACAAACTGCTTCCTTGCCATAATAGTCAACAAATCAGTTATTGTATACTTTCACGCGGTATCCCGTATGTAGCAGGGTAAGCAGAAGGAGACAAGAGTTATGATACTCCGTTCCCTAATTTTGGAGGCATTGCCTGTTGAATGCCGGAACTCAATGCTGCGCTTTTGCTTCGCAACTGGATGAAATTATTTTATTTCTTCGAGTGAGAATCGAACCCACAACCTGTCGCGTTTAAGTTTAAGTCACACGCATGCGCCTCTTCGCCTAGACGGGTCATATACGTTATTAATATACGTTTTACATAATAAATTGGTAAACATAAGATTAGCGTGTAAACAGTCGTAATTATCTTATAAATTCATGTTACTGCACTTTGAAATGTATATATAGAACAAAGTCTTCATTATTATAATTTATGTACATAGTTTCTAGTTCTTTGATAATATTTCAAGGCGATTTTTCTAGTAAAAAATCTATAATATTTAAAAAAAATATCAATAGTCACAAATTTCAAAAATCAAAAATCTTAAAACTTAAACACAATAGTAGTACAAGAAAAATTTAATTATCTACATAGTTATGTTTATAAGACAAGGTAGTGGACGGGGGGAACCAAACGCTTACCAAAAACGACGAAAAATATGTGGTCCAACCAGGTCGACAAAGTTATGCAAACCGGTGACAAGATAGATACGCTTCATCTAAGACTACAAGACAGAAATGATACATCCAGACTCACCCTAGTTATTCTATAAAAGCCTACAAGATGGTAGTGAGTTCAAGACCACTGGAGGTGTATAAATAGTTTATGAGATTCGTTGAGTTTCGCAACTCACCACACATAGTTAACTAAACAGATGAAAAATGCTGGTCAAGTGCACTGGTTCCAAGCCGATTTCGGGTCAATGGGTAAACGGTAAAAACAAAGTTAAGTTTATGGTCATATGCTTTCAATTTGTATGAAATTCACTCCAGAAATATCACAGATTTTTTTGTTTTTACTCTCAATTAAGAATTGAGAAATATCACAATTCTAAGTCAACGGATCCTATGGGTGTTGGTTACGGTGCGAATTTTATACAATATACAACAACAAAAACGATATGCATAAACTTTCATATATTTTGATTGCATTGACTTCTTTTTCTGTTCTCAGATTGTAATAATTTCATCTGGGTTAAGCTTAAAAATATAAGGTATAGACGGACAGACGCCTGTCTGATTGTCCTAGTGATCCTAAAGTGATCCTATATGTGTTTTTTTCTATTCGATACAGAACCCCAAAAATGAGCGCAAACCAGTATCATATGAAATGTCTTTTTACATTTTAGACAAATTAGTGAAAATGCATTAAGACACAAAAATAATAAGCTCAATATTTCATATATTGTCACTATATCACTTTCATTTCTCTTATTCTATGTCCAGAAGCACGTGGCCGACCACGCTATAAAAACTACTACAGTGAAAGGCGTCCAAAAACGCCGAATCTCACACTGACTTAGATTTTTAATTGTGCAATGAAAGGTAAATACAATGTATTGGTTCAGTAGCGAAAATAAGCGATAGGAATAAAATAAAGTAGTATAGGGCAAAAATGGACACAATTTTAATATTTCTATATGGTCACAAGTATGTTAAACTTAGTATTAATATTTACCTACTTTTGATTGAGTACTATCAGCATATTATGCTGATAGTACTCAATTAATGTAGGGGAAAGAAATGTTTTAATGGTAACGGAGCGTCGTAACACTAGGTTTCTAGATTCCCTTTGCTTACTCTGCTTTGTGCAGGATACAGCGGGTTAAAAAGATATTTCTATAGACTGCTAAGAAAATGCTCTAAGGTTTTACATTACGTAGTCAGGCAATATTATGTTTTCTTAGAACAAGATTTTTCTGGGTTCTGCTTCTGCTAATGCGTTTCTAAATTTAAAACAAGTAAATAATGATTTGTTATTTTTAATAAAATTTATAGCTTATAAGAGGCCAGTCGTGACGCAAGGGAACAAAGTGTGACTGTAAAATCAACTGGTTGTGGGCTCGTTTTTTTATTTTCATTTCTTCGCTCTGGTGTTGAGGCAAAGCGCGGCGTTGAGTTCTGCCGTCGCCGTGGCGTTGTTCAAGAATTCAGAAGAAAGTGGGGAACAGAGTGTCTTAACATAAAGGCCCCTCTGCCTATCCTGTTGTGTGCGGAATACAGCGTGAGGCTGATTTATATTTTATAGCTTATAAGATTCTTAATTATTTCCTATACTAAAATTTAAAAAATACTTATTTAACTAGCGTTAACACACAAAACATTTTTTAAACTTTACAAAACATGAACAAAATCTTAATACTTAATGGAAATTCCCACTTAGAGTAAGTATTATAACTAATAGTAACGTGGAATACGTAAGGACTTGTAATGACATACAATAATATAATGAATGTAAAAAGGTATTGACTTGCATACTTTGACTCAAAAGCTTTTCTTAGGATACCTTACAAAATTATAACTGCAATTCATTTCATACAAAATGAGTGGAAACTTATGTTAAACCATTTTTTTTAATTGCACTTCTCCTTGGCATACAATTCTAAAAATTAAAACGGAACCTTCGGTGTGCGAGTCCTACTCGCATTTGACTGGTTTTATTTTGGTTAACAAATATTGCAATAGGTTTCACGCGTCGCTTTCAGCTAGATAGAGTAGTCAAAAGAGAAGAAGAGAGATAGAGAATTTTAGTGATAGAACGCTCCGCCACATTCTGTTTAAATAGATTTTGCTTCTTATAGGTAAATTTTTCAAACAAAACATTCCTTTCTAAATAAAATATTCGAAATATACCTTATGGTATATTAATCTTTATAAAAAAAATAGATGGCGGTTAAGAAAAATCTCCTCTAGCGCTAAACGAAAATTCTCGAACGATCTGAAGAAGCATTAAAAGTCAATTGGCTAAAAAAAGATAAATTCATTATAACCTCAATATGTATTACGTTAAGAGATTCTAATCTTAATCTTAATGACGCTCTTAAGAATGGCTCACCATTCTTATGTACATTCATTCTTATTTTCTTTCTACACTTAAAACTTTATAAGTAAATTGGTTGCGAAATTTGACGATGTGATGCAAATAATGATTTAGTTGATATAATGGTACGAATAAACTACGACTTAAATTCCGGTACAAATGTCAGACATTAATGTATGTACTGATTACACTAGTACCGTTGTTTTTCTGACTGTCGAGTCTGGCTCATGGGCATAAGTAGTGTCAGTGTGTAAATGGGTGTATTGAATATATCAAAATTGTTCGAAAACTTTTCAACGACACTTGGACACTACGTCGTCACACACAATTAGCTGTTGCGACACTAATTATCGTGTCACAATAAATATTGCAACTAGAAATACTCATGTTCATACAGAGACACTCGATGTATACACTCAGTGTACAGTGTATAGTGTCGTAATCTCTCATACCTCAATTTTCTGTATCTGCCTCCAGTAATATATTTATACTAGATACTGAGAGAAAACATAATCCCACAACTTTATCAACTTTATAAATGCCTATACAAAATTTAAACGAAAGCTGTTGTTTTTGTGTAATTGAATAAATATATTTATAGAGATGATTTGTATGGAGATATTTAAGGCCACTTGTTTTTACAATTTACCTGAACCTGGTTTTACAATTTAAGTTATACGTGGCTTATCAAGGTTATATGCCATAAAAAAGAAATTTAAAACTTATTAATTTCTTTTTACAGGCATGGCGCCAGATTCCTCAATACGAGAATTTTATAAGGAAAAGAGCGTCCTATTGACCGGTGGGACGGGGTTCATGGGAAAAGTTCTTATAGAAAAACTCCTATATAGTATACCAGACATCGGAAATGTGTATGTATTAATGCGACCGAAAAGGGGGAAGTCGATTAACCAAAGATTTGAAGACATGCAACGTTTACCAGTGCGTTTATTGTTTTTATGAATAATTGTTAACAATTCTTTAAATTTCCTTTTAAAAAAAATTATACTTATAATAAAATCATTCTGTGCACTAATTTTAAAATACAATATTAGATACTAATTTAACGGTTCATTCATATATTTAAGAATATTTTTACTTTTCACTTAAGTATAGACTATATAGTTCAAGGATATATCAAATAAGAGGTTATTCTTAAAACCGAAATAAAACTAAAAAGAAATTATGTTGATATTAAAATTTTTTGCCGAACTCTAATGTAAACATAAATTTCAGTTATTCGACCGGCTGAAGAACGAAAGACCGGATAGTTTCAAGAAAATCATACCACTGCAAGGTGACGTATTGTTCGATAATTTCGGACTTTCAGATAGAGAAATAGAAAATTTATCCAATGAAGTGTCCGTATTATTTCACTTTGCCGCTACTTTGAGGCTGGAAGCGCCTCTAAAGGACAATGTGAACATGAACACTTGTGGCACGCAAAGGACCTTAAACGTGGCGAAGAAGTTAAAGAAACTACTTGTATTTATACATTTATCTACTGCATTTTGCTACCCTGATTATGCAGTTTTGGAGGAAAAGGTGGGCTTTCTAAAGATTTACTTTTTTTAGCTTCTCTCATATAGCAGGGAAGACAAAGGAAATTTTATTAATGTTAAGACACTTCGTTCTCCACTTTCCGCCGAATTTACGATTTAATTTTTTTAAGTATTTTTAAAAGCATTTCTGGACATATAAGAAAAATGAAATAAAAAAAAACAATTGCGATTTCTCCTCTAATTATACACTACAGTTATATGTATGTACAATAAGAACCGGTTTGTAATTTAAATGTTGATAATTAAAAAATATAATGCATATAAATACAGCGTTACAAAAGAAGTATTATATATTTTTAGGGTTCCGTACCTTTTAACCCTTATAAGATCACTTTATTGTCCGTCTGTCTGTCAAGAGTCTTTATCTCTGGAACGCTTGGAGATATTGTGTTGAAATACAAAGCATATACTGAGATCTACGGCCTCATGATGATGATGGAAAAACAGTATTTCTTTCGCAGAAGCGAGCTATTTGTGCAATCTATAACTTAGGTCCTGAAGATTCCTTAAGGCAAAAGTTTAAAGAAATTAATTTATTGACAGTTGCATTTCAATATATTTTTCAAAATGTTATGTATGTTAAGAAAAACATTAATAATTTTACCAAAATTGGGGATATTCATAATATTAACACTAGAAATAGGCATAATCTTGGTGCACCTGTAACTCGGTTGCATCGAATCCGTAATTCTTTTATGGGACAATGTGTGAAAAGACGTTTGTGTGTTAAAGGTTATTACCAAATTAATGATTTTGTAAACGATAACACGACTTGGGAATGAAATGCTCGCTCCAGTCTGTTTCAAAGGTATCATTGTCACAGATAATTAAATAGAAAAAAAATAAGTCCCGCTGAGTTTCTTGCGCCGGTTCTTCTCAAGTCTGAGGCATGAACTTTAGTGAACTGGTGGTAAATTATTTGACGTTCAAAAAATGAAGCATGTAACTTCTTATTTTGAATAAAATTATTTGAATTTGAATTTATAAAGTTAAAAAAAATAAGGCACTTCTGGTTAACTTAGAATTATGAAATTTGGCAGCTAGCATCTACAGGTAGTACTAGTTCAGGAAAAAATCAGAAAACTATACCTTTGTGGTTAAATTCTAAAAAATAATAACCTTAAAAGGGGGGCAGAAATTGGTATTAAAGCCGCTAGTTCAAGTGAAGTATCAGATAAAAGGGCTCTGGCTCAGAGCCGAGCCCGACTCGCGCTTGTCCGGTTTTTTCCTATCTTAGCGACCAATGAATGACGCAGGGGCACTCTGTGACACTACTATGATTGTAAACGCGTGCGAGACGTTGTGGTTTCGATTCCCACTAATTAAATATTTAATATTTTCATTTCTTCGCTCTGGGGTCAAGACAAACCGCGCCGTTGAGTTCCGCAACTCAACACTCACTACCTCCAAAATGTGGTGGTAAGTGGGAAGTGTCTTAGCACTAGACCCCTTCTGCCTACCTAACGATGATGTATTGATGTATTATCACAATATCTCATATAATAAATAATATTTAACGATGCCATGATGAATATAGGAATTGTCCGAGACAATATTTACACGCAATAAATACCTAGACAGTACGCGGTGTTGAGTTTCACCATGCACCCCCGCAATGTCTTCAATATAGACAAAAAAATTGAGTACCTAGTTGTGGATTTAAAAACGACTTTTTATTTTTCTCTTATACAGATGCACGCGCCTCCAGTGAACCCATCAGACGTCATGCATCTAATCGAATGGCTGGACGGTAAACAAGTAAACATATTGACACCGTCACTTCTCCGTCAACATCCTAATTGTTACACGTTTTCAAAGAGGCTGGCCGAGGCGGTGGTGGAAGATGAATATAAAAACCTTCCTGTAGTCATCGCTAGGCCCAGCATTGGTAATTGATTTTTCAATATATCTTTTTTTAGCTTCACGCTGTATCCCGCATGTAGCGGGATAGACAGAGGGAGCGACTAGTGTTGACACTCCGCTCCCCACTTTCCTCTGAATTCTGAAGGCATATGCTTTGCGTCGAAACCAGTGCGAAGAAATGAAAACATTAAGTACTTTAGTTCCTCGAATGAGAATCGACTTCACAAAATGTCGCGTTTACTGTCACACGCTTGTGCCACTGCGCCACGACTGGCGTCATTTTTTTAAATATTAATGGGAAATATATGCTTAACTAGCCTATTTTGCACTAAATGATGGGATACGTCTTCGCGACTCAGTGAAATAATTTTAATTACATAATTATTCGGAGAAAATTTCATGATTTAATTCTGATCGAACGTCTCCAGTAAATGCAAAAATCGGAGAAATTAGTGATTTATGTTGTTACAACCATATAAAATTTTAATAGAAAATAGCACTCCAGGTTGTTGCATCTTTATATTTATACTAAATTGGTTATTTTACGCGCTGTTACGTTTCTCGTAATCTTAAACGATATTATAATTTAGACCGTCAGATGACATAATTAAAAGGAATTGTTGAGTTGAAGCAACTGTTAAAGAACTGTGAAATTAAAAAGAATAAAAGATATAGTGTTAACTAAATCATTGAGAAATATCAAAGAAAATAAATCATAATTAAAAATAACATATAATAATATATTTTTAAATAAAAATAGAATGTATTTAAATAAATTCCGCCACTCAACACGCAATCCATCCAGAAATCGGCGGAAAATGGAGAACGGTATGTCTTAACACTAGGTTCTGTCTGCCTACTCTGCTGTGTGCGGGATACAGCATGACGTGACAGCGTGACGAAAAAAGGGAAAAGAATTATGGCGGAAAAAGTATAACAGTGACTTTTCATTACATTCTCTCATTAAATAACAAATGGCGAGAGGTCTCAAAATTACACATATCTGAATAGATATCAGATTTTCGTTTCTTAAATTTTTAACCACCAATTATAAAATGAAAGAAAAAATAAAACATTTCCAAATCTACATAAGGAATAGTTTTTGGTTCAAATATCTAAATATTTTGTTACAAATACTTCGAAGTACGAGCAACGCGACGCCATGATTATTATATTAAAAACATAGTTATAATAATAAAAACAAATAAAATTAACAATATATAAACCAAGTAAAACAAGTTTAAGTCCATACAAGTTTCGAAGTCATGTTTAACATATTTTATTTAACTTAAAACACAGTCTAACTAACTGCATGAATGCAGTTAGTTATGCACTTTTCTACATAACATCTACAAATACATTGTATAGTGCAATATTACGATGCATCTTTACCAGGAGCGCATAGCCTGTGTAGAGGTGCGAGATGCAGTCTGACGAAAGAGATAGATATGCATTTGTGTACTTACTTTGTAAATCAATAACCAATAGGCTAGGAGATAGCGGCTATTTCTAGACTTTAGCAAGTCTAGATAGACTTGCTTTAAATGTGTGATGCCTAAATCGGCGGTGACAATATTAATTATAAAATAATTAATAAGTGAGGCCATTCGTGGCGCAGGAGTACATTCGTGTGAAGGTAATCAACAGGCTGTGGGTTCGATTCCCACTCGAGGAAATGAAATATTTAATATTTTCCTTTCTTCGCTTTAAAGCGCCGCGATGCGGTTGCAGAATTCGATGATAAGCGGGAATAGAAGTGTCTTAGTGGAAATAGAGTGTCTTAACACTAGGTTTCCAGGTATCCTCTGCCTACCCTACTATATGCAGGATGCTGTATCTTGCATACATGAAGCTAAAAAAAATATTATAGCAATCTGCATTATTCATATTATGTTTGTACATACATACATACATCTATATACAAGTGCAAATTAATAAATTGCGTTTAGGCAAATTAAATCTTATATAAATAATATTATAAGGGCGTCAAAATGGTTAGATATATGAAAGCGGTCGCCGCCTCCTTTTCTATGACAGGTTGCTACAGCGCATCGCAAGTATTGATCCATTTTGATATTTTTAAGCGACACTACCAGGCTCTTATAGACGGAAAGATGTTAGAGCTCCCCTTTCCCTTTGATTATTGAAAATGAATACTAAAATATTTTTTTATTTTTAATTTTAATTCAAAATTTTAATATATTTAACGTTATTTACATGTAAATAACATTTGTTTATATTCTTTTTTTAGCTTGTAATCTAGATTGCGTTGTAAAATACAACGCCATCTAAAGCTATAATAGATAGTTTATGAAATGCAATGCAATCGTTGCATTTACATTCTTTCCTTAAATATATTGAAGAGGCCATTTTTCCTCTAAGTCATAAATAAATTGTCAAAATGTTTTTTTTTTTAATAATTTTAAATTAATATTACTACTATCAATGTTTACTTTCTTAGATTATTGATAAAATAATTCAATTATTATTTTTCAAAGAAAAGTTACCATCGCCTGGCATTGACATAAAGTTTGATCTGAAAAAAAAATACTATAAGACCAATTTAATACTAATAAAGTAAATTAATTATATTAACTATATTTAATGTCAAAGTAAACATAAATAAGATTTCCAATAACAACTTTCGCTACTGTCTTGCCTATTTAACTTGGGTAAGTGGCACGCCTCTGACCTCCTCAACCCTTGGACCTGTCCACGGTGTACATATTTATGTATTCCTTTCTAATGTTTTGGTTCTTAAACCTTTAAATGTTATTAAATAAACCTGGAATAAACCTTTAAATATTATCATAGAATCTAGTTTTTAATGATCCGCATGTCCTATATTTCGCGAGGGAATAAAAAAAACTTTTTGAATAATAACCATTTTGTTTTCCGCTCATTTAGATTAGTGTTAAGTTATTAAGTATTTACTTACTATTATATTTAAGAATTTTGATATCGTATTCACATCACTACAATTATAAATTTTCTCTTATAACATAGTAATAATTAAAATTATATTTTAAAGCGTTATTACCCCACTAAAGAAATAAGAAAAATACTTTTTAAAGAATATACAAAGAAATTAAGTTAATATTAATATTGCTAAAATTCCAGTATGCCCAGCCTACAAGGAACCTATACCAGGTTGGGTGGACAACCTCAACGGCCCAGTGGGACTGATGCTGGGGGCAGGCAAAGGTGTGATACGGACAATGCTATGCGATGGGAACTTGGTTGCTCAAGTGGTACCTGTTGATACTGCCATCAATGGGATTATAGCTATAGGTATGATCGAGGGGACGAAGAAAGTGAAGTAAGAAACTTTTTAATTTATTACTTATTTTAAAAGTAGCTACCTAACTACATATAAAAATAAGTTTAAAATAAACAAGTAAATTTTGAATGGAGTGGAATTTGAATTCGTACTCTTCAGAAAATTGATAATTTGGACACGAATTAAGACATAAAACGCTTAAAAACATAGGTTCTTTATAGTCTGGCAATTTGTTATTCTTATTAATATGCAAAATATAAAAATTACAGAAGATAAATTGCTATATTTACTATAGATACAATTTTTAATTTATATTATCATAAAACATAATTCAATTGCTTCCAGATCGGAAACCATACCAGTATACAATGTAAATATTGGTCATCAGAAGCCCACAACTTGGGGAGATGTTCTCAAAGTCGCCAAAGACTACGGCCGGAAGTACCCTTTAGCTTGGCCTTTATGGTACCCAAATGGGGACATAACTACCAACATAATTTTACATGAGTTTAGAAGGATTTTCTATCATTTACTGCCTGCTTATTTTATTGATTTTATATTGTTCTTATTGGGACAAAAACGACTGTAAGTAACTAATTAAAATACACATGATCAACTTATTTAGTTTAGGTATAATTGAATCAAGATACTTCTCTTTTGAGAAAAAAAACAAGTTTAATGATACCTCTAAAACTTTAAGTTTCTAATATAAATAATTTTAAAACAAATAATTTACACAATTCTATCAATCACAAAAAAACCTAACTAACTAACACCATATCTTTCCATGTATCCCACAGTATGGTGCGAATTCAAGATCGAATTAGCCAAGGATTGGAAGTATTACAATACTTCACAATGAGACCCTGGAATTTTCCTTGTCCAAACTACGACAGTATTCATAGTAAACTAGACGAAGAGGAAAAAATTATATTTAACACGGATCTGACGAACGCCGACCGCGATAAATATATGCAGCAATGTGTGGAGGGCGGTCGAGTTTACTGCCTTAAAGAAGATCCGAGCAAAATATCTATTAACAGGACTTATCATAATTTGTAAGTATTTTTGTTTATAGACTTTAAAGTCAAATTAACTTTTAAATGGGTAATTTGTAAACCCCTTCGCTGTCTTTCTGTCTGACAGTCTGTCACCAGGCTGTATCTCATGAACACCGATATTAAGACAAACGGATGATATATTTCTGTTGGCGCTATAGCAACAAATACTATCGTTTATTATCTATTTATTTAAGGCAAAACGAACATACTTTACGACCTACCCGATTGCAAAATCATACAACAAGTAACACTAAAATATCGATATTTTTAAACATATTTACAATATGTAATTATTTCCACATTTATTTCATAAAATCGTAACACAAATGTTGATCGCCTAAATTTTGCATGCACAATAATTACAGTTAATTTAAAAAAATACATTAAAGTCGCATTGATTGGAGCGAATCATTTATAGGCATATATTTTATAGGCACATATTATGAGGCCAGTCGTAGCGCAGGGGCACAAAGTGTGACTATAAAACCGACTGGTTGTGTGGATTCGATTCCCACTCGAGGAGATGAAATATTTACTTAAATTTTTATTTCCATTTTTTCGCTCTGGTGTCGAGGCAAAGTGCGGCGTTGAGTTCACTCAACACGCAATGCCTCCAGAATTCGGCAGAAAGTGGGGAACAGAGTGGCTTAACACTAAGTTCCCTCTGTCTACCCTGCTGTGCGGGATACAACGTTAAGCTGAAAAAAAATATTATGTGTTTCATATAATATAACTTGTTATAATAACATTTTTTTAAATAATATTTCTTTTTCCTTTTCAGCTTATACATCTTAGATTGGGTGGTCAAAATATTCTTTGGGATGTTCGCATTATCTTTCTTAGCAAGTTGGTTTGAACCGATAAGGAGTATTTTCAGCTACGGAGAACCAGTGGTGAAACATTTGCCTATGTTAGGAGCAGCTGTTTTTTATAAAAATTCGTAACAAAAATACCTTTTACCTTTCATAATCTTAACAAACAAATGAAATCAGAAAATCTTTTGAAATTCTAAAATGATGATGCAATTTAAGTCCATTTCATATATTATCTACTGTTATTAAACGAAATGGAATTAAAAAAAAAGATTATGTAATACTTTCCTTGAAACTTAAACTTACATTAAGATTTTGTTTGTAAGATAAATAAAAAATTGCTTAGAAGTTACCAAATTTAAGTTGACAGAGGCAGGTGTAGTCTATTAAATTTAAAACTAATAATACGGGTCAAACGGTGCTCAAATATATTTAGTAAATAATTAATGTTTAATTAACCAATATTTTATATTTTTTCGTTTTAAAAATTAAATTTATAGAGAATTTTAATTTCGCATAAAAAATATTAAAGTAATTAACATTTTCTTGGAGATTTGGGATCCATTTTTCATTGTTGAAAAAACTAATTGTATTATATTTTTTTCTTTTATAGTAACATATCGTCAGTTCTATTATTTGTTTATTTTTTTTAAAGTCACAAGATACCTTTAGTTACTAAAATGTACTTTAAGTTACGTTTATATATTTTTTATATATTTTATATTATATATCACATTGAGGATTTCGAAATAAATCTTGTTTTGGAAACTTGTAGTGAGTTACTTTTTTGGATATTTCCTTAAAGTGTACGGTGTTTAAGAGAAAGTATTATTTTACAAGGATTACTAGTTTGACTTACTGGATTACTAGATTACTCGAGGTATACGATAGACTCGTATATAAGTGTTACATTTTTATTTTTTCAAAAATCTATTATTTATATCTAATATTTGCTTCGCGCTTTATCCCGTATATGATAGGGATACTATTATAGTGTAAAGCACTCCGTTCCCCATTCACTGTCCAATTTCAGAGATATTGCGTGAATGGCGAAATTCAACGCCGCGCTTTATCTTGACACTAGTGCGAGACATTTTAATACATAATTATATAAGTTATTCAAACATATAATAATCGCAAGCTTCAAATAATATATATTAATTACTTACATTGCTATTGTTTCCAATATATTAGGTGTTTTATTTTTCGCATTTTTTTAGTGGAAGTCAAATTATATAAAATTATTGTTAAGTTTTTTTTTTCAGTCAGAGGGAACCTAGCATTAAAACATTCCCCATTTTCCGTCGAATATTTTTTGAGGCATTGATAATATTAATAAATAATAATTCATTTCCTCGAGTGGGAATCTCACTCGCAACCGTCGCCGTCGGCCACTACGGCCTCGAAAGTAAAGATTATAGGGGGGTCTTTTTGTACAGCAGGTTAATGTTATTTTCATAATACAAACCAAATTTTATTATACGTAGATTTTTATTTACTTTATAATATAAATAAATATACGACAAAATTCGCCTAGATTGTGATAGGAGTACAAAAAAAAAGAGTAAAAGGAAGTTATTACTTTACATAACAAAAATATATATATTGAACTTACATTATGAAAAATATGAAACATTTGATGTGCGTAAATAATGACATTATAAAGAAATTAGGAAATTTAAATATTTCATAATGTTAGTACTAATTGAAAACAATAATAGTAAAAAATAATAATATAATAATAAACATTCGCTTTTAAATATATATATAATTGCTCTGCAACAAGTATAACGCCAGCAAACTACTCGGTTTACTCAATACATTGATCAAATTACTACTTTAAATACCACAACTGAGTTTTTACTTTTAATAAATAATCTCATATGTTTTAAATTTAGAATAATAATCAATATAAGACTGATATCTAAAAATTTTGGAAAATCCAATATGTTTCTAAACACATACCTTATATTAATTAAAAAACAACAAATTCTATGGCGAAATAATCAAAATATTTCTTCAGTTATTAATCGACAAGAACATTTGTTCTTACTTATGTTATATTAAAATAACAGTAAAACACACAAAATTACTGTGAAGCGTTGATAATGTCAACGAATTCTGGTTTCAAGCTCGCTCCGCCTACTAAGAAGCCATCTATGTCTTTGCAAGCGGCCAGTTCCTTTGCATTTGCCGCTGTCACTGAGCCGCCATATTGGATGCGAACAGAATCAGCTACGTCAGGAGAAGCATTGCTGGATAGCCAGTTACGTAAAGCAGCGTGGACATCTTGAGCCTGGAATATGTTTTGATTAGAATAGAATTAAATATTGAGGCCGGTGGTGGCGCAGCGGCACGAGGTGTGACTGCAAAATTGATTGGTTGTGGGTTCGATCCCCACTCGAGGAGATGAAATATTTACTTAAATTTATATTTCCATTTCTTCGCTCTGGTGTCGAGGTTAAGCGCGGCGTTGAGTTCTGCCACTCAACACGCAATGCCTCCAGAATTCGGCAGAAAGTGGGGAACGGAGTGTCTTAACACTAGGTTCCCTCTGCCTACCCTGCTGTGTGCGGGATACAGCGTGAAGCTGATTTAATTTAATTTTTTTAGAATAGAATGTTTTTTAATATAAAAAATATTAATCTTTTAAAAAAAACAAGTGAAATTTAAACGCAGCGGGCTTTGAACTCGCGACACTTGGAAACTCGAGCGCTATTTCCAAGTGACGCGGTTTGAGATCAAATTTATATACAAATACTTAAAAAAAAATCCTAAATAAAGATTGGATTAGAAATGCTAAAACACAAATAACCTGAAAAAGAATATAGGCACACGTTAAGGAAGTGGAGGAGATGTCGACGCAGTGTGTCATAGTATGACAAGGGTCCCTTAGTGCTAAATTTCATTACATAACATTTCAAAATATAATATGCAAACATTTTTTCTTTTTTTTTGGTAAGTGGGAAGACTTAAATTTTAAAACTAAATTATAGATTCGTCAATAATAAAAATGTCCACTACAGAGATAGTGCCCTAATATATTTAAAAATAAAATAAATGTACAGGCTAACATTGTTGTGACCTTTGGCATATAATTATCACATTATGGTTTATTTATAGTCTACACATTAATGTTGTCAAGCAAATAAAATAAAAATGTTTTCTCCTCTTTAATTTCATTTTTATTTAATAAAATTATTTAACAAAACCAAAGTACTGCATTGCATTACACCACTCAAGACTAAGACTGTCTCAAATTTGGACAGAAAATGGAAAACTGATTCTCTGAACCATATATACCATATAATTTTTCTCTGTCTACCTTTCTATGCTGGGAAAAATATAAAGCTGAAAAATGTTATCTAGGATGTTGCAGTGCAGCAACTGTAAGCAAAACAGTTATGGGTTCGATATTCACTTGTGGCAATTAATTATTTTCCTTTTCATTTTCTGGTAAGAAATTGCAGCACTGAGGCCCGCAATACAACAAGCCATGTCTCAAAATTTGGATGATGAATGAGAAAAATTATTATAATTTTTTGGCTATACTAGCTATAAAACAAATTACCTGTTGTGGTGAAGCAGTTTTGCCAGTGCCAATAGCCCATACAGGTTCATAAGCCAACACAACATTTGCCCAGTTGTTGCCAATTGCAGGCAATAGAGCCTTAGTTTGTCTGAACACCACTTCCTCAGTTTTACCTGCCTCCCTCTCTTCTAAAGTTTCACCTATGCAGGCAATCACTTTTAAACCACATTCAAGGGCATGGGCCACCTGAAATATATTTGTTTATTTTTAACATATTAGTTTAAATATTACATGCCTGTTGTAATACAGCATTGATTTTGCAAATATTGACTAACTTAACAATTGCTCATTTGAACAACTTGGCCCACTCGCATTATTCCTCCTGCACATTTTCATGGCATTTGTGAACTTATTTATACAATTGGTATAATAATTCATAGAAAATACTAGACAATAAATTTAACTTTGCTGTCTTAAAAGCTTGTTTTACCTTTTCAGCAACCAGATCATCCTTTTCACCAAAGATGGTTCTCCTTTCAGAGTGACCAAGGATGACCCAGTCAGCTCCAACATCTTTAATCATTGCAGGAGAAATTTCACCTAAAACAAATTGTTATTATTAAAACACAATATTATTAATTAATTTAATTTATAAAAGATCATATCAATAAAAAAAGTTATAATATCAATATTATATATTAGTTATAACTTATACCTGTGAATGCTCCTTTAGGAACCTTCCAGCAGTTTTGTGCAGCAACTCCAACATTGCTAGGAACAATACTTTTCACTTGAGCAAGATAGATAGCTGGTACTCCAATTACGATCTGCGATTTTTTTAATCATTTACATATATATAAAACGAAAATGGAAAATAAAATTATATTAAACTTTTGGGAGGTTAGACTTAGAAAATAATAAGTTTAAGATTTTGTATTAACCACACCTACCTCAGCATTAGGATCGAGGGGACCCTTCTTTAAGTTGTTAACAATTTCATTTATTTGGATTTTGTCTCCATTCATCTTCCAATTACCTCCAACAACGAATTTACGACCCATGATTGTAATTTGATTCTATAAAGATGCAAGTGGCCCATTAGAATAGACACATAATACAATTAATCTCTTCTTTTAAAAGAAAACCGTGCTAAAATTTCGACTTAATTATATATATATGACATTACAATATACTTACAATGTATTACAAAGTTAAAATATAAGATAATTTATATAATACTTTATCCGTGCCGGTCTCCACAATTCAATGACTGGCGAGGAGAATTATAATCTAAAGTAAAAACGTTTTCGTATTTCAATAAAACTGACTACCTAACACGACTGTCCAATGATTGGATTATAAATAAGAAACTCTTCCTGTAGTACCATTTTGAACCAATGAAAAATCAGATCAAGCTAGAATAACATTGGTAAAACAGATAAAACGGACTTTTACCGAATGACCTCTCTGACATTGAGAAATGTCATCTACTTCAATTAAATCGACTACCGTATCTTAAATATTTTATGTATTCTACTGATCTAAAAATATTTCATCATATGTATTAAATAAACATAGATTTATAACAAGTTATTTTATTACTTATAATATTCAATATAAATTAATTAAATCATAATGTCATTGTCAATCGATCATAATAATATTATCTGTGGTAGGTATATCACTTTTATTTTTTTTAATAACATCTGTCAATTTCGTTTGGTGTCTTTGGCTTGACAATTTAATTTTTTGTATTAGTTCGTTTAGTTTTGAATTATTTCAGTTTAACGAAGCTTTTACTTCTTGCTTTTTATACTCTTCTTTAATTTATAATAAATTAATTCAAAAGGTCATTAAATCCATGTTCTATATTTTATATATTTTAAGCGATATATATATTTTTTTGTTTACCACTCTAAGCCCACGATTCGATATATTCCTTATTTTATTATAGATGACCACTGAAGATTCTATATTAAATTTAAACACTATAGAACCAAATCCAGATACCAGTTCCAGCTTAAATAAAGAAATTACTATTCGAAAAAAACTTCTTCCAGATTATTTTCCAGTAAGGTAGTTAAAAAATAAATGAATATTTCATATATATTCTTATTTATTATTATTAATTGGCTACTTTTCAATTTTCAAAATGTTGATTAAGTTATCTGACGGCCTCAATAATTAGTTCTTTATTATTATTAATTCTTATGTATAATGTTGCTTATTTTTGCAAATTTTGCAGAACAGAGGTGAAAACGACCTCCAAAATGGTTCAAGTAAACTTAGAAGATTGTATATCTGATGATAATTTATCATCTAGTTCATCTGAGAACTACTGGAGGCTAGTCGCAGAGAAAAAACGGTAATAAATATTTATACTTTTACATTGTATTCATAAGGAAACCTTAGTGCTGAGACACTATTTCCCACTTACTGCATAACTTTTGTTACATTAAATGTTGAATGGTGAAAATTATTCATACCTCTGAGTTGGATCAAGCCCACAACTCTTCAGTCTTGTTTACTGTCAGACATTGTGTCTTGACATCCTCAACATGTTTAGTTATAATTTTATTTTGCTTTTAAATGATAATGAAAGAATTTAATATGGTTTACTAAAGAACTTATACAATATCTTTTTTCCCATTACAGAATTGATTTAAAAAATGCTTTAGATGAAAATGAGATATTGTGCAATCAAAAAGATTTGCTGGTGCAACAATTGAAGGAGTATAAGGAAATGCTTGCGGAGATGAGTACTTTCATTGATGTATTCAAAGTAAGTTTAAAGATTAATGTTTTATTTGATGGTTGCACTTCTTTTCTCATGAAGTTTGCTCCAGTTTCTTGCAAAATGTGTTGAATATGTATGTGGTCTTAGTTCTTTGATTGTTTATCAATTATGTAGTCATTAATAATTAAAGACAGAAGTATATTATAATAGAAAAACTATACTTTATGTTTCACTGTTAAGGCAACGGTTATGGGCTCAATTTCTACTTAGATAAATGAATTATTTTAATTTTTTCACTCTGGTAAGGAAACAGAATAATATTGACTTCCACAAGTCGTCTTTATGTTGTCTGAGTTTAACAACAAGCATTTTGAGAACCAAAAGTGCAAAATATTGAAACTCAGGAGAAAATAACTACCAAAAAATATCTGGATCCTAACAATATTATACATTGTATTTTACACATATTTTTTATATTAATAAAACAGAGTGAGGCGCTGGACGCTGCTAATGATACTGGAATAGATGTTGATGATGAATCAAGTGATTAATGAAGACTGAATATTATTGTTAAACCAAATATCTATTGTTTTTTCTTAATTGTTGATTAATATAAGCATAGAATTGATACATTCAATCTGTTATAATAATAATGCGTAATTTTTTTAATATTTCTTGTGTATTTGTGAGGTTGTCATGTCACCGCACAGCAAGTGACTGTGAAAGCGATGGGAAATATATATTTTACCACACCCTTGTAATAAGGCAAAGGGTGGCTTTGAGTTCTTCTTCTAAGCATGTTGCCTTGAAATGAACCCTGTTTAAGATAAATATACAATAATAAGTATAATATTTTTTATGTCAGTTATGTCGTAATTTCAGTCAGACTGGTCTCCAGTATTTGATGTATAAAGCTTATATTTTGTAACTTTTACATATCTCAAACTTAGATAGTAAATAGCAATGATTGGCAAATAAGTAATGTGATGAATAACAGTTGCCAGTAACTGTTATTTGATGATGTTGTTGAGTTTGCTTAGTAGTGTGTAAGAAATAAAAACTAAGGTACATTGCCTAGATAAGAAGCCAAAAAATATTTTGGTGTATCCTAAATTATAGCTGTGTAACAATAAAAAAATCTTATTTAGTGCTTATTAAGGTTGCCACAATAAATTCCGCCTTACCCTGCCCTGCCTTAAAATATCTATTGAGTAGAGTCTTTAATGATTAAGACTGGTAAAACATATATATTTTGTAAGTAAATAATCAATTTGTGTAGTGTTTGTGTTGTAGATTTACAACAACAAAAAAGTGTGTGTTCACTTCATTATATGTTATAAAATTTTTTTTTTCTTAATATTATTATACTTTATATCATTATCTATAACATGAAGTGTAATAAGTAATTCTTATATTTTTGTAATAATTTATATTTCCACTGTAATGAATATGATCAATTTAATTTAATATTATGTTGTTTCAACAATAAATCTGTTAGTTTCTATGTGTACAAAACATAAAACTAAAGAAAAAAATACATGTTTATTAAAATTTATGAGTGTGTCTAATTGTCCTCATATAACTAAGGTAAATGTCCCCGTTTTCGGCATCTTAAGGCTCTTATAACTTTAAACAATTTTAAATATATTATTAAACGTTATATGAATGCAAATTTTACTGTCATCAATGTGGGTATTTTGTGAGTAATTTAATGTGTGAATTATGTGGTTTAACTTGAGTTTAGTTTTTATATTAATTTATTTGTGGACCTCTTGTTTGAATCCTATTTCGTGATAAAATTTAGCTCTGCTTCTAAGTTCGTGAACTTGAGGCTCTTTTTTCAATCCTAATTCGTGATAAAATTTAGCTGTGCTTCTAAGTTCGTGAACTTGAGGCTCTTGTTTCGGGATAAAAATTTTACCCCAAGGTTAATTTGTAAATTGGTGATATCAGTTTAACGACATTAAAAAATTTATAATTTACAAAATATAAAAGCTCATATTTCAAAACAATATAGCTTTTATATTTTTTTTATAAAAAAAAATCAAGTCTCAGTTTTGAAGCCATGAATGCCAATTTATTGTTACCTCTTGGATTAATTAGAAGATAAAATTACGAACTTTCATAATATAAATAAACTTAAATAAATTTTAATAATTATTATTAATAAATAATTACTTCAACAAACATAAAACAAATAATAACATTAATAAAATGAAAATTTTATTATCACAAATCCGATGTATGTATTCTGTAGGAGATTCGTGCAGCTACCATAGCTTTTGTACGGCATTTTATATTTAGTATATTCTTAAAAAAATAAAAAGATTTTTACTAAGGTTTATAACAAGACTAAGATAACCAATATTAATATATAATAAAATACCGAGCAGTCAATGTGTTAAGTTTACGTAGATTTATTTGTCACGAACTTGGGGAAAATAGTGAAATATTACTGATTTTGGTAACTTTCGCACTTCTGTTTGTCCAGTATTTTTTACATTACGTGAAGTAATCATTAACTACCATATTCGAAAAAATACACAAACATAAGTAATAAAAGTTAATTAAAAAACAAAGTTGCATTGGTATTTGGTAGTGCCTATACGAAAAAAATATCATTTCAGGTTACCTTTAAAATAGTAATATTTACCTTTAAAATAGGAATTTAAGTGAAAAAAAATATATCGAATTTCGATCACCAGTAACCTTAATAAATACATTAAGTGTTTTTAAGCTTTAAATTTAAATTATCTCAATTATTATATAAATTTATTAAAAAGTATCTAGGATCTCCCTAATTCGGTAGTAACACAAACTAGGGGACACATTTTAATTAAAATGACTGCTATTTCGTGAGTCGATTTATTGCAATTTTACAAGAATTTAATGCTGCCATCTATTTTTTTTCAATTAAATGTTTTTTTATAGAATACAAAAAAAAAGTATATTCAAAGTTTTATGTGAATAACTTACCTTTGTCTTTCTACAACGTTAAGAAATTCTTACACTAGTCTTACGGTGGTAAGCAACTTAAAACCGTTACAGTGCAGTTCGTAGTCAACTCTGCCTTTCAAATGTCTTAATTTTTTAGATAGTTGAAATTATAATTTTTTTAAATAAAATTATAAAAATTGAAGCAGAGGCCGGTCGTGGCGCAGCGGCACGAGGTGTGACTGCAAAACCGACTGGTTGTGGGTTCGATCCCCACTCGAGGAGATGAAATATTTACTTAAATTTATATTTCCATTTCTTCGCTCTGGTGTCGAGGTTAAGCGCGGCGTTNAAAAAAAAAAAATTGAAATTGAAATTATAAAAATTTTTTAATAATACTTAAATTGCTTATTTTTTTGCCAGAACCAAAACTAATGAAATAACGTACTAGCACGAACTTTGGGCCATTTACCTTACCCTTTTTATACTAGCAAGTGACTGCAAACGCGACGGTTGAGTTCGATTCCCACTCGCGGGGAATGGATTATTGATAAAATAATATGGAACGTATGGTACGAATAACTCATATTCGCTCTAGTAACAAGGCAAAAGCGCGTCGTTGAGTTCCGCCACTCAACACGCAAAGCCTCGAAAATTCGTCGGAAAGTGGAGATCGAAGTGTTTTAAGTCTAAATGTAGTGAGGGATCACTCCTCTGCTTAACCTACTATAAGCGGGATACAGCGTGAAGCTAAATTATAGAGATATTAATAATAATGTAATTTTTGTGTATATATTATTTGTAACCCACAGTACAAATTCAATATATTCTAAACAATATCTTTAATATTAAGGAACTATACAAGGTAGTCTTTGACATATCGTCCTGGTTATAGAAAAGCTTTAGCATGACATTGACAGAACCGGTGTAATGCTGTGCTGACACATCATTCATTAATCATTACAAAATTTTTGCGGCCTGTGAAAGTTTGGTTCAAATAATTAGTTTTCCAAATATTGTATATCATCACATTTTTACTAGTGCTTCAACAAAACTATAACTATAATATTTATTATTTACAAATGCATTAAAATAGTATATCAAGATAACACAGATAAACATGTTGCGCCAACACTTTTGGAAGGTATTTATTTCTTACGTTAATCTTTAACTGAATTCTTAAAACAGTAAAACAGTTAATTTAATATACATTGATCTATTTTTGCCTAATAATGTTTGCCTATAACACATTTACAAAACAAAAATTGAGTACAATATATCTAAATCTAGTTGACTTAAAACTGTTATTTCAGATATTTGTGTTGCTTTTCCTATGTCTTCATTTATCAACGCAAGTAAAAAAACAGAAGTCGAATATTATATCGGATATCGATGACATCAAAGAATTTAAAAAATTGTTAAGAACAAAAACAAATGTCTTGGTGTTATATATAAATAACCAAAAATCATCACAATCTGTTCTTGACGTAGTTAAAGAAGCTGCTGATAGTATGAAAGGTCAAGCTACATTAGTAGCCATAGATTGTAATGGAAGGTAAGCATGTTACTTGTATTGATTTAAATTACTCCTTTTTTACATATACAATGTGAGGCTATCATCATGTACCTTGCATATCGCAAGGTAAGCAAAGGGAACCTAATGTAGGGCCATTTCAATTTTCGAAATATATAATATCATATATTTAGTACTTTTCTTTTTTTACCAGAACAAGAAATTGAAAGTAATATATTCTTTCAAGTGGGAGTCAAACCCACAATTGTATTTACAGATGTTGTGCCATCTTGCCACAATGGCCTTAAAATTAATTTGAATTATAAAATTCTGAACTTGAATGCGACTTAGAATAACTAACTTGTTTTAAACAGATATATTTGTTTACAGTGAAGGCAAAAAACTGTGTAAAAAATTGAAAGTATCATTTGACAAACCTTATATTATAAAACACTACAAGGATGGTGACTATCATAAGGACTATGACAGGGGCACCACTATAAGTGCAATGGTTAACTTCCTACGAGACCCCACAGGTGATTTACCATGGGAAGAAGACCCAAGTGCAACAGATATTGTCCACCTTGCTGATGCTGATGTAAGATATTGATATTTTTTATATATTACGTATAGTAGACAGGACAGAAGGGACCTTCTATTATAACATTCTGCTCCCCATACACCCACATTTTTGAGACAATGTGCACACATACCAGAATGAAGAAAAAAAGGTTAATTTAAATAAAATAAATCAGCTTCACATTGTATCCCTGTACACAGCAGGGTAAGCAGAAGAAACCTAGTGTCAGGACACTCCATTCCCCACTCTCTGTTGAATTCTGGAGGCATTGCAACAATCACACAAAATGAAGATAATTCATTCAGAAGCGCTGTGCCACTGGGAAGTATTTATAATAATGAAACATTGATTTGAAACAATAATTAATAGTTTTCACGGCATTCAATAATATCAAACAAACATATTAGTGGCAGTTTATACAATTATGTACGGATGTTCAATTTGTAACAGATGCTTGACTGTTTCAAATTGTTTAATAGTTTTTTGTTACAATAATATGATAATAATATTTAAATCAGCGGTGTATGCAGAGAAAACCTAGTGTTAAGACACTAGGTTTTCTCTGCCTTATTAAATTAATAGTATAAATTTAAAAAATTATGTATTTTTATCATTTCATCTTCATTGTATATATTATTTAATTAACATATTTTTGGCAGGCTTTATCAAAATTTCTCAAGAAAGGCATAGCTACATATAAAAAATCCATAATAATGTTCTACGCCCCATGGTGTGGATATTGCAAGTCCCTGAAACCAGACTATGTAGCTGCTGCTGCTGATTTGAAGGTTAAAAAATAAATTATTATTGATTACTCACTACTTGTATAAAGAAATAATATAATAATAGCCTTTATTTCTCTGACTTTTACATAAAAAAGTTATTTTACATTCATTCATTATAAAATTACAATCGAATTAAATTTTGACATTAGCATTACAATTAAATTATTTATTATACAATTAACAATATTTATAAAAATGTAAGTTAATTGTATTATAAATAAATATAAAGAAATAATACTTATACTTAAAAATATATTTAAATAAACATATGTGCATAATAATGCATGTATACTAAAATTTGAAAATGGTAAATTTTTTGGTAAGCATTATGAAGAGCAACAATAATGTTAACTATGAAAGTTAGATACCGTATAACAAAGTATAGATAATTAATATTAATAATGTTTTTATAAAAATTATGTCAAAATAATAAATGTGAAACAAGTCAAGTTTAATATTTATATGTGCTGTTATTGACTTTACCAACGTGAGAATCAGCAATCTATATGAGTGCCAAGTTTCGTGTCCAGCATGTTTCTCTCATTAATATTCGGGATTGGACTTGTCTTTTTTAGCACCAAACCAAACCTATCAACCAAGTATTTATAAGATGTAAGTACACTAATTTGCAAATAATATAGTTTGTAATGATGTATGTACGAAAATGTTAACTTGGCAACCATATAGATAGATTCCAGATTATTTTGTTGATGAAATTGAAAACACCACATTATTCAATATTGAACTTGTGTCTCATTTTTCATTATTTTTTTGTTAATAAAATTACTATGTATAACTTAGCTTTAAAATAACCTAATAAATCAATTTGACGTTACATTATGGATACTGATATACAATTTCAATTATATTTTATATTTCTAAATATAACTTTTTATTTTAGGGTGAAGCATTCTTGGCGGCCATAGATGTGTCAAAACCAGGAAACTCTAAAATTAGACAAGTGTATAATATAACTGGTTTCCCCACACTTTTGTTCTTTGAGTAAGTATCACTTAATTTTTTCTTATGACCATGTTCTAGAAATAAACAAAAATATGCATGTTAAGATTCTATTAACACAAAATGGTTTATTTAATATGTGAATTAATTTAATTTAAACTTTGTTGTTGTGTTTTGATATAGATGCGAAAGTAAAAGATTTCTATGCGAAATTATATTATTCTAATAGTATATCCTCATTTCTTTAATAGAAAAGGTCAATATCGTTTCCCCTACAATGGAGATAACAAACATCAAGCTATAGTAGACTTTATGAGAGATCCAACATCACAACAGAAGAAAAAAGAAGTGGTTGATGAAAGCTGGTCTCAAGATTCTGAAGTTGTACACCTTACTTGTAAGTATTAAAAAAAATAGTCAAGTGCAAGTTGATTAAGATTGCTTTGACTTAGAAGTTTCAAAGTCAAGGAACCGTAGACATGGATATTTGATAATAATTTCAGCTTGATATCTCCACGCGATCTTGAGATAAATGGTCTTGAAATACATAGAGAGGCCAGTCGTGGCGCAGGGGCACAAAGTGTGACTTTAAAACTGACTGGTTGTGGGTTCGATCCTCACTCGAGGAGATGAAATATTTACTTAAATTTATATTTCCATTTGTTCATTCTGGTCTCGAGGAAAGGCGCGGCATCGAGTTCTGCCATTCAACACGCAATGCCTCCAGAATCAGGCAGAAAGTGGGAAACGGAGTATCTTAACTCTAGGTTCCTCTGTCTATCCTGCTGTGTGCACAATACAGCGTGATAAGCGTAAAACAATAAAGCAATCTCTTCTTTCCTTTTGAAGTTCAGAATTCTAAAAACAGCTTATCTTTTAATATGTATACACCTAGTATATTTATTTAGTAAAATAATTTAGTGAAAAATCAATATCCCTTATTCACAGTTATAAATTTAATTATTGGTTTTATATACTAGTGTAAAAGAATAAAGTATGGCTTAATTTTGTCTTTGAGATAAGGAAATGAAAAAAATAGCTAATATTCATTTTAAAATATATGATTCTTATAATAATTAATAATTATTATAAAAAATTTACTATTAATTATTATAATATTATATTATTATATAAAACCAATAATTAACTTTATATTATAATTAATTTTATATTATAAATCAATGCATTAACTTGGAAAAAAAATAAGATAATATACTAATATTATCTTTTTTTCCAAGTTAATGCATTGATTTTGCTATAGAAAAATGTACTTCTTAGCTATGGCCCTACCATAACATAAATATTATGCATTTACATTTTGAGGCCAGTTGTGGCGCAGGGGCACAAAGTGTGACTGTAAATCTATTTTTATTTTACATTTTGGAAAAAGACTGGGGAATTATTTGTAATGTTTGTAAACAATAAGTTTGGACTTTTAAATATAAAAAACTGGCAAGCACTTCATGCGTCCAGACGAGAGAAAAAAGAGGGCAACTTCAAGCTTTTGCCCTTATAGCAGGGGGAACCCAGTGTTAAGACACTCTATTCCCCACTTGCCATCCCAATTTTTTTAGACAAGTTAGGAATAGAACCCACAGCCGTCGCGCTTATAGCCAGATGCTGCGCCACAACGACCTCGACTTTATCAGATAAATATATATATATATAAAATAAATCAAATCAGCTTCACGCTGTATCCCGCACGCAGCAGGGTAGGCAGAGGGAACCTAGTGTTAAGACACTCTGTTCCCCACTTTCTGCCGAATTCTGGAGGTATTGCGTGTTGAGTGGCAGAACTCAACGCCGCGCTTAACCTCGACACCAGAGCGAAGAAATGGAAATATAAATTTAAGTAAATATTTCATCTCCTCGAGTGGGGATCGAACCCACAACCAGTCGGTTTNTTTTTAATTTTAATTCTTACTTTCACTACAGACTTTATGGTCCGTACCTTTTGTTATATTTACATTTCTTTTAATACTTTTTTCTATAGATATTACCTAAAACTAGACTTATGGTATTCTATATTTATACAATATCTGCTTAAGACAGTCCAGTTATTCATTTCAGTTGCCACTTACTAACTTAATCTAACATTATAATCTAAATCTACATGCATAAAAATAAACATTATAAATAAATTTAACTTAATTGATTACAATAAGATAAAATGTTCATTACGGATTACAAGATAAATTTTATAATATAAGTGGGACGTGGTTGGCATTACCGCCAAGATGACATGACCGCTTCGTTTCTATCTTTTATGGCCATCTTTAAGTTATACTCCACAACACCTTTTGTCGTTGCTTCTGTTGCCTTCCGAATAAGCCTTTTTATTGCGTCGTCGTCACCACTGGTGTAGTAGGAACATCTGTCTGTGTGACGCGTTATTGCTACAATTATATATACTTTAATTTTATATACAAATATATACTTTGTACATACATATTTTTTATATAAATCCACTACTTAGAAATCTTGGTGGCATATAAAGATACTCTAAACTTAATTATATATTTTTTAAAAATTCCTTAATAAACTTTTTTGAACTTTCCCTTCTTTAATGTTACATTTTTTACTTCATGTCATATATGTCATTGATATCTATAATATGTTATCTAATAATTTGTTTCGAGTCCTGAAGGGTAAGATATTTAATTTCATATGAATATAATGATGATATAAAATAAAGAAAAATGTACATTTAGTAGATACTAGAAACTCCCATTCATGGCTTCGCCCGTTTGAACTATGCTATTGTTTATTTACTTATCTAAATTCTTTGGTGTTCTAATATCATTATCTCTTTAAAGATAATATCTGTACATTTAAAACTGAAGTTTCAAATAATTTATTAAAAAAATGTTGTTTTATACTTTAAATTTAAATTGATATTGATAAGTTTTTTATTTATGAATCGTTTGAAATAAAACAAATACTCCTTGTTAAGGGCAGCTTGCCAAAATACAATAGTGAAAACTGTACTTAATTTGGTAAAGGTAAGTGAAATTAATGTGAACAAACGCACAGACAAACCAACATAATGACATAATTTTTTAGGGTTACATTGATAAATGCCCTCAATAATCGATTTTCTAAAATGTCTTTCATGTAAAGACGGTGATTAGTTACAATTTTATTATATGAAAATGTAAAGAATACGTGTACACAGGGAACGGAGTGTCTTAGCTTTAGGTGCTCTGCTTAAAAAAAATTGAGGTTTTAATTTTTTTTATTATTTCTACTCTGGTAAAAAATGTTAAGTTGAACTACTCAACATGCAATATCTGTAATTCGACCGAAACACAGGAAACGTAGTGTCTTGACACTATTTTCTCTGTTCCGCTATTTGGATGAAGCATAAAGCTGTTATTTTTATAATAATTAAATATTTTCTCCCCAGCTGAAACATTCGACAGTGTGCTTTCAAAAGCGGAAAATGCTTTAGTAGTGTTCTACGCGCCTTGGTGCGGCCATTGCAAACGTATTAAACCCGAATATGAAAAAGCAGCGGCTAGGATTAAAAACGAAAAGGTATTTATCATTGATTTTGTAACTATCAGCTGCATATTGGTTAATTTCGTAGTAAAATTAGTGATATTTCTTAAAAATATTAATGAACAAAAGTTTCTTGTGCCTTTCACAAAAATAATATTGTTTAGTTAACAATAAAAATAAACCTCTCATTTCACTTTTAAGCCTTATATTGTTAAATATACTCAAAACAAGATACTTAAATTTATATTTTGTGATAATTTTCTAATAAATATAAATAAAATTATAGATAGACGGCCTTCTAGCGGCTGTGGATGCCACAAAACAACCCGAGTTAGCGTCCAGGTTTGGTGTCAAAGGCTATCCGACGCTGAAGTACTTTAGCAGAGGCGAATTCAAATATGACGCCGGACACGCTCGACAGGAAGAACAAATTGTTGAATTTATTAAGGTATGTAAGTATGGTGCATGGTAAGGTGGACCAATTTCTTGTATAAAGGCTTCTTTTTTATCTGGTATTAGTTTTTATTTTTTATATTGCATTTGCAATTACATTATAGAGATAAGGACTTATAATATAAGATAGACTCATACACATTATTTTTATTTTATTTTTTAATATTTTGTTTTCCTTTGCAGCACTTAGAAATTTAAATCTAATCTTGAACTTTTGAGGCCAATTGTGGCGTAGTGGAACAAGCGTGCGACCGTAAACTGCGACATATTGTAGGTTCGATTCGCGATCGAGGAGGAAATATTTAATATTTTCAATTCTTCGCTCCGGTGTCGAGGCAAAAGCGCGACGTTGTGCACCGCCACTTCGCACGTAATGCCTTCAGAAATTGGTGGAAAATGGGGAACGAAGTGTTTTAACACTAGGTTCCCTCTGCCTTCCCCGCTGTGTGGGATAAAGCGTGAAACTAAAAAAAAATAATCTTGAATTCGATAACTTCCTTACATTTGTAATAATCGATTTTATTAATTCTCTCAAAATATAATTATTTTTTCTAATAGATATACTTACATGGCGGTCCCTATCAAACTATCACTATTAACTCCATAATATCGATTTAAAATATTAAATTTCTGTATACCGTAAAACATATTCATCCCTTATTTCCTAAGTCAGGATGGCCGAGCGGTCCAAGGCGCTGCGTTCAGGTCGCAGTCCACTTCGGTGGGCGCGGGTTCGAATTCGAATGTTTTTATTTATAACGATCTATTGATGACAAACAGTGAAGTTTAAACTGTAACGTATTTAGGGGCAATAGCCACGCGTAGTACAAACTTTAATACTAGTTCCCATATAGGATGCCTAGATGGAGCTGGATTTATATAATAAAATGCGGTTTTATATAGAAAGCTTTGTAAGTGTATAAAACTATGGATCTACACTCGTAGATCGCCGTTAGTTTGATTTGTCAGCGTTGGTCCCAATATGCTCTAAAAGTTCTATGGCTATAAGAAAGTTACTTTTCTATAGAACTTTATAGAAAAGTAAGTTTTTTTATAGAAAAGCTAAGGCTTTTGAGTTTAAAAAATGCTAAAAAAATATTTAAGTAAAAATATTCAAAATAGATGGAAGATTTGATCCCCACTCGGAGAATCGTTATATTTAAGTAAATTAAGTTAATATCTACCAATTAAGGCCCATGCCTCGAATTCGGGCAATGAGTGTCAAAAGAGAGATTGACACAAATAAATTTACTTAACAATATTTTTTTATTTTAAATAAAACTATTTTAACCGGATTAATCGCGTATATTTTGTATTTTTATACATTTTTGGAAACCCGACGTTTCGAACACTTTGCAGTAGTCCGTGGTCACGGGTAGACTGAGGTGGCATTCGTCTGTCAGTTGACATAATTATTATATCAAACTACCGCCAATGATTTCTTAATTGCCTCGCGTGCTGCCCTGGATTCCTGCAGAATGAGCTGATGGTATCTTGTCCTCTGGTATGGTGGGTTTGAGACTTCAATGATTTGTCCGGTTAAAATAGTTTTATTTAAAATGTGTAATAATCGTGAAAATCAAAGAACTTATAATATTTTTTTAGTTTCACACTTTTCCCGCATGTAGCGGAGTAGGCAGAGGGAGCCTAGTTTTAAGACATTCTGCTGCCCACTTTCCGTCTAATTCTGAAGGCATTGCGTGTTTCGTGTCCGGAACTCAACACTGCGTTTTGTCTCGACACCAGAGCGAAGAAATGGAAATATATATTTACCACCCACAATCAGTCGCGTTTACAGTTACACTTTGTGCCCCTGCGCCACGACTCGCCTCCTAATAAAATTATCATAAATCCTTTTAAAATATTTTTAACTCATATTTCTAAACAATTCCATGTTAATATTTTAATTGTAGTCACCACAAGAGCCGCCTCCGCCGCCGCCGCCAGAGACACCGTGGTCCGAGGAAGAGTCCGCCGTACGCCATCTTGATATAACCACGTTTAGGAATACGTTACGGAAAATTAAACATGCTATCGTTATGTTTTATGCACCTTGTGAGTATTTGGCTTTTTTTGTTAGTTTACGTTACTTCAGGCCTTGCAGCCAGTCGTGGCGCCGGGGCACAAAGTGTGACTGTAAAACCGACTGGTTGTGGGTTCGATCCCCACTCGAGGAGATGAAATATTTACTTAAATTTATATTTTCATTTCTTCGCTCTGGTGTCAAAGCGCGTCGTCGAGTTCTGCCACTCAACACGCAACGCCTCCAGAATTCGGAAGAAAGTGGGGAACAGCGTGTCTTAACACCAGCACTTTCCCTCTGCCTACTTTGCTATGTGCGGGATAAAGCGTGAAGCTGATTACGTTACTTTAAGTTTAAGAAATTTACAGCTCGCGAGGTTTAAGCTGAGCTTTGCATTTGTGTGAGTGATTATAACAGTAGAGCCAGAAAAAAAATCTTTCAAAAATAAACTTTAATATTAAAACTCGATAAAAAAGGCTGGATAACTTTTACTCTCGTTTGACTTAATAATTAATCTTTTGTCATCTAGAACAGCGTTTATGTCAGACAGCGTCCATGATTTTTTTTAAGAGGAGGAGACTTGTTTTTTTTTTATATTTGTTACCTCAGAACTTTTGACTGGGTGAACCGATTTTGATGATTATTTTTTATTTGAAAGCTGGTGCTGCCCGTGTGGTCTCAGTTTGTACCATTTCTCTATCCATGAGACAATTACACACGTCTTAAATTTGCATTAAGTATGTGCGCGACAAATGGACGAATAACTCTATCACGCCAACGGATTTCGATGATTTTTTTTCTATTGAAAATTTAAGGATACACTTTTTGATGAGAGTTTGGTTAGGTTCTGATTGTGGGATCTGGTTGAAATGGATTTTTTTTGTTAAAAATTATAATTTTGCTTTATTACTGCTTAGTCAAATTAAGTTGGTAACATGTCGCAAATCGTTTCGTTTCAAAACGCAATACCTCGGAAAGTCGGCGGAGCGTGGGGAACAGAGTGACTTAACACTACATTCCCAAAACAAACCCTGCATCGAGTTCCTCCATTCAATGGGCAATGCCTCAAAAAATTCGGCGGAAAGCGAGGAACGGAGTGTATTAACACTAGGTTTCCTCTGCCTATCCTGCTGTATGCGGGATACAGTGTGAAGCTGACTATTTATTTATTTTTTATATATTATACCTATATAAAAGTACTGTAATCTATTGGCGGCCTCCTCTGTAGAGTCAAACGGAAATTTATTAATTTGTATGAGACATGATACATTTTAAATGGCCGAGGTAGCTCTTACATAATATAGCCTAAAACTTTCCTCGACAGATATACTATCCAACACAAAAAGAATTTTTCATTTCTAATTAGTAGTTTCTGAGATTAAAGCGTTCAATCAAATAAAGTCTACAGCTTTATTATATTAGTGTAGATAATATAATACCAATGATTGTTACCAGTATGGATAAAAAAAATATAGTTTATTATTAAATTATTAAATGTTTAAATATAATTTTATTTGTTATCTAAAAGGGTGCGGCCATTGCAAAAGCACCAAACCGGAATTCGTGAAAGCAGCTGACAAATTCTCCGATGAACTAATGGTCGCCTTCGGCGCAGTGGATTGTACTAAACAGCAGGATCTGTGCGCGAACTACGACGTCAAAGGATATCCGACACTCAAATATTTTAGTTATTTCGATAAAATCGTCGAGGATTACAGTGGTGGGAGAAAAGTATGTGATTTTTGTGTTTTTTTTCTTTAATATCTATCTATATTGGCATAAATCTAAAGAAAGTAATTTTGGATAGCGAAGCGATAAGCATGGAAAAGCTGCACTGGCTTCTAATGAATTATTTTTAATATCATTTTATGGTATTTTAATTAAATTATTTTCTCAAATTAGACATTCAAAAATTAAGTATCCTTAACAAAAATAGCTCTAAAATTCAAAAACCATATTTTTTTTATTTCAGGAAGCTGATTTCGTATTATTTATACATAGTCAGATGGGTGACATGTCGCCGACGTCGCAAAGCAAGTCGGACAGCCAGAGTGCGGGTTTCGGCGTGAATGTGCAAATGGCGGACGACAGTAACTTCCAGAACATTATAGCAGTGAAGGAGCCGACGTTTGTCATGTTTTTTGCTACTTGTGAGTGTATTTTTTTTTCTTTTTTTGTCTTATAAACTTTTTCAAATTTCTCGTCTTTCCCGCATAGCGTCTATCTCCAGATAGAGGAAACCTGTCGGTAAATCACACTTAAAAATAAATTATATTTTACATTTGGGTAAATTAGATTTGTTAAAATAGAAATAAAAGACCACTGTGGCGCAGTAGCACGACAGTTAACACGACAGTTGTATATTCGATTTCCACTTCGGGGAATGAATTATATTCATTTTGAACTCTGGTGCCAAGACTAAACGAGACGTTGAGATCCGCCACTCAATACGCAATATCAGAAAAATTGAAGGGGGATTTAATACTAGGTTCCCTCTGCTCACCCTGTTATGAGTAGAATACAGCTTGAAGCTAGAAGAAACGTATAATCTTATTTAATTCCAGGGTGCAGCCACTGTTTAACAGTTAAACCAGCGTTCAGTAGATTGGCAACGACACTGAAAAAAGAAAATATTCCAGTGAAAGCTATAGCTGTAGAAGCGGCGGAAAACGCCAAAGTAGCGGATTTTGCTTCCATACAGACTTTACCTACATTCAAAATATATTCTGAGGGGAAACTACTCGCCGATTACAATGGAGACAGGTCCTTAGAAGATATGCTGAACTTTTGTAAGAGTTATGCTAAAGTTAGAGATGAGTTGTGATAACGGTAAGTTCTTTTTTATCATGTTTCATGTATTGTTTTTTTTTATTTTCTATCCTTATTTGTATTTTGGTGAAAATATAATGCTTTTTCCGCATTTTTTTTTGGATTGCTAAAATATTTGTTATTAATTTTGCTTATTTTATTTTCTATATGAGTAACTTTGTCTGTATATTGTATTATTCTATACAACTAGTTGATATATTAATATCAGAATATTGTAGAGAATGTGTTTTTATGCCAATATTATTCTAAAATAATCATTGACTTGTGTTTTTTTTAAGTCTTTGGCGTTTTAATATTATTGCAAATCTAATATCTCCAAGATATTCAACCAATATAAATAATATTACTTTAAATTGATTATAACTTCCTTATATCAATATATTTATTGTTTTATATATTGTTAAGATAATCCCAATAATGATTTATAGTATCCTCAAAAACTATACATTATTTTTCGAATTTTGTCACAAACAAATATACCAGTTAAAATTTCGTATCGTTTTAATAATTTACATGTTAATATTATTTCTTATACTCCTTCTATTTTTTATTAAAGTAAAAACTATAGATTTTTTTATGTTTAGTTTAACAACAATGTAAAATGTTACAAAGGTCACAATTAACAATTTAAATTAAATAAGTAAACATTTAACTTGAATCCAACCTTTATACTCAATTTTACTCAAAATATTTAATATATAGTGTATTTAAAAGAAATTTTGTTTTATTAAATATTTAAGCTTCAAAGGCATTTACTTAAATAATAATTATTAAAAATGTATAATCTTGCGCTTTAAAGTAATAATTTCATTATATTATTATTATTCATATCATAGATTATTATCTATAAATAAAAAAAAAATCATTTACGTATTCTTAGGTATGTAGTTAGACGAGATATTATATATTTTTTAATATTTTTTAGATAATCGTTAGAGTTGTTAGAGACATATCAATAACATTTAAATTTCCGTAATTATACATAAATGAACTAAAATTTGTATAAATATTTTTTTTATACATTGTTTTTTGAAAAAAAGTATTTTTTTTAAATTTTCTTGTACTATTTGTAAAAAAATTGTGGATTAATTAAAGATATGGAAATAAAAAGATAAAGATAGGAAAGAGAATGATTTTCTCATCTCTTCATGGCTTATCGTTCGTTTAATAATAAAAAATATTATTGAAAACAAAAATGAATATATTTTCTCTTTATTTCATATGAAATAAAGTAAAACAAATATATTTTCAATCCAATAATTTTTTTATTCAAAAAACATAATTTTAAGTGAATAATTTTTGTTATTAACTAAAATGATAATACAGTAGAACCTCGATAAGGTAAAGACCAAGGGAAACGTTAAATAATTTGAGTTATGGAGGTTTTTACTTACNAACAATGGTCTACAGGGAACCTTTTTTGTTTGCAAATTTATTTAAAATGACTCATTGATAGATGATTGAAGTTACAAAGGTCCTCGTCGTTACAACTTTGAGTTACTGAGGTGCGATGCCCAAATAATTCGTTTAAGTTGTAGAGGGTTCGTTTTTTAAGTAAAAGAGGTTTTGGGCTCCTAGGGGAAGGGAAAACAAAATTTTATGAATTTATAGAGGTTATTACGTTATCGAGGTTTAAGTTATCAAGGTTCTACTGTAATACATATGAAATACACCATTTTTACTGAAAAAATATAAAAAATACTTTTTTGCATTGACTTTAACAATTTAAAAAATCCTTTATGGAAAAATGTTTCTCTTTAATAATTAATTACGTTATGTAGTTTATTACCATCACAAGCCATATAAATTACGTCACACGTCAAGCTGTTGATAAAGTGTGACATAGTATAACAAGAAGTGGCTGACTTGCAGTTGGACAAATTATAATTTTAATTGACAATTAAATATTATAAAGGCGCCACGACTGGCGCAGCGGCACAAAATATGACTGGAAAACCGACTGGTTGTGGGTTCGATCCCCGCTCGAGGAGATGAAATATATTACTTAAATTTATATTTCCATTTCTTCGCTCTGGTGTCGAGGTTAAGCGCGGCGTTGAGTTCTGCCACTCAACACGCAATGCCTCCAGAATTCGGCAGAAAGTGGGGACGGTGTGTCTTAGGTTCCCTCTGCCTACCCTGCTGTGTGCGGGATACAGCGTGAAGCTGATTAATTAATTAATTGTTAATTGTCACTCTCGAAATAACAATTAACGTATTGCTAATTGTGATTACCGCGCAAACAAAAAAAAATTGTGATTCTAAATTTCTTGACATCACACACAATTTCAGTAAATCTGTTTATGTCACACTAGTTAAAGGATGTCACAAATGTGACTAGCTGTGACAATGACGTGGGATGAGTCGAAAAATAATTAAATTCGTTTGACGTAATTTATATATAGGGTCCCTTATACGAAATTTGAATAAAAATGTTTTTAGCAATTATTTTGTTATTATTATTATATGTTATGTAATAGTACTTTGAGCATATTTATATGATATTCTTGAACTTTGTTATATGTATTTAGATTATAAGAGTTAGTAGATGTAAAAACGACGATTTTAACCAAAACTTTTTTATTTGAAATATTAATGATTTTCTAAATGTGGATTCAAGTACAATATCAACAAGTTTCTAAAGCGTCTCAAAATCGCACACATAAGTGATAATTAGTGTTTAATTGTGTTTAACTTACTATATACAGATTAAATTAATGTTAGTTAAACACGCGGACTGTATATATTGTAGTCCCAGAATAAAAATAACATAACTCGAAAACATTCATTTTTACCTTACAACGAGATCTTAGAAAAAATCTAGACAAACAAAAATTTTGAGATCAGTCAGCTTAGTAGTTTGCTATTAATATATATTTTTTATATGAAGTGCTTATAATTTGACTTTCTCTCCTTACAAAATGTTTAACGCCGCTTATAAAATATGGAAACATTACTTTGAATAATAATTTTTTAAACCTATGTTTGAGACATTATCGCCACCTACATATTCATAATTATATTATATTACTAGCCTATACAAACATTAACTCGATATTCTAAATTCAAAGCTTATATCAATCATTACTGACAATATTCTAAATTTTTAATATTTTAAATATATTCTTACATGTTATACAACATTAAATATAAAGTTACTGTATACATTTTGATAATATTAAATGCTTTTGATCTATATACGTTTGTATTTGTATGTAGAGATATATGTAATGTTGAATTATAGTAAATTGTATAACACTTCGTCTCGGTGTTATTGAGAAAAATAGCTATATATATGCGCGGTGGTCTTGAATTCGATTTTTAGGAAATAATCACTTTTTAGTTTCTTTTTTTTAATGTAAACTTAAAAATGTTATATTTTGAATGGTCACCAATGACCAATTTTTAAATCTTATTATGTTACACAACCGTAAAGTAGTAGTCTCGGCCAAAAAATATAAAAAAAATATATATAGAATGGGCTTCCAACATATTCTTTTTTTTTCTCGTTTAAACATGTTAATCGTACCTATATATAGTCTATTAACAAAAATGTTTGCTATTTTAATTTAAACATTATGGAGATTACGATCTGTTTTTAGATAAAGAGATATGATAGTATTTTCACAGCATTTAGTACATTGTTTGATATAATAAAATGGTTATAAAATATTATTATTATTATTAATATTAAATATTCTATTATTTTTCCAATAAAAAGAATAACCATTTTCTTCTCTTTTCATAATATTTTATGGAAACTATACAAAAACATAGAACTTTTTAGCATTTTTCTATATTGAACTGTTTACAAACTAACCTATATATAGCACGCTTTAAAACAAACTACGAATATTCCAAATTGACAATAAAAATAAGAAATGTATCATATTTTAGTAATTTTAACGAATTTTCTATATTCTTAATAATATTGTAGTGATTTACGTGTTTTGGAACTTGCATATTCATTATTTAATGTATGTATTGATTGTAAAAGTTGCTAAAATTGTCCATATAAAGGGCTGCTTGAATTAGAGAAGATATGATATTATGTAAATAACTTTTTACTACTGTTTTTTATTGATCTATATATCATTATATATGTATCGACGTCCCTGAGACTAGTCATCACAAAATATTTTACGCTATAAACTATCGTAAGAAAAAAGGTCTGATTGAGAACGCGATCATTGTGGGTTCAATTCCCAATTCGTCCATATTATACAAAAAGTATAGAAAAGAGAAAATGTTATCTTTTATGATCGAAATATAAAAGATTAAAAACACCAGCTTATTACTAAGGGACTTCGAAATATATTGTAATGTTTTCTTTACATTACAATTTGTTAATTAAAATATATTTTTTATTTGGTATCTATTAAGTTTACTTAACTTGATACTCACCATACCATATAGAATATAACATTCTTATATAATATTGAATTGTTTATGTCTTCTTAGATGCTAATAAAATATACATTTTTATTAAGCGTGTTTTATTTTTGACTACCTAAAATAGACTTATAACTTACAGTTCAGATAAAAGTTAAAGTTAAAAAAAAACATTTTAAAGTTATATTTATCAGCTTCACGCTGTATCCCGCACACAGCAGGGTAGGCAGAGGGAACCTAGTGTTAAGACACTCCATTCCCCAGTTTCTGCCGAATTTTAGAGGCATTGCGTGTTGAGTGGCAGAACTCAACGCCGCACTTAACCTCGACACCAGAGCGAAGAAATGGAAATATAAATTTAAGTAAATATTTCATCTCCTCGAGTGGGGATCGAACCCACAACCAGTCGGTTTTACAGTCACACCTCGTGCCGCTGCGCCACGACCGGCCTCAATGCGCCACGGCCGGCCTATTTATCGTTAGCTGGTAATCTGTATCGAGAATATTATAAAACTTTTCTATTCAAATTAATATTGAAATTATGATTATTATGCTAAATTATTAAATTAAAAAAAGAAATGTCAAAATTTTTAGAAATAATTATATCTTCATTTGTTAGATTTGTTTTTGTAATATTGTTTAGAGATAGATTGTAGATATATTTTAGTTTCCTGGCTTTTTAATTAAGCTTATTTATTGCGTATTGTGTACACAATATTGTACATAATATACAATTATAATATAATAGTATTATTATGTTTATATGTACTTATAAAGATATAATTTTAGATACAGCGAGACGAGCGAGTGAGGCCGTCGTGGCCCAGAGGTACAAAGGTGTGACTGTAACGCGACGGTTGTGGGTTCGATCCCGGCACGTGGAAATGAAATATTTATTTAAATTTATATTTCTATTTCTACGCTCTGGTGTCGAGGCAAAGAGCGGCGTTGAGTTCCGCCACTCAACACTAGATGCTTTCATAATTCGGCGGAAAGTGGGGAACGGAGTGTCTTAACACTAGGCTCCCTCTGCCTACCCTGCTGTATGCGACAAATACAGTATAAATCTGATTTTATTTACATAAAAAAAATATTTGAGAAAATCTATTATTTTATTTTTGTTTTCTATACGGTAACTACTAAACATAACTTACATAATAGTAGAGTCATAGATGTTACAAAAAGGAAATGCTTTCTGTAAGAAGAAAATATATGAGCCATCTCTTTTAGATATAAACATCGATTTATATTCTGAATAGCTACCACAGCCGCCTTTATAGTATACTAGCAACAGTAGGTATGGTATGAGCTAGTTATAAAGTTTAAAGTTAACTTCTATATTATGATACTAAAGTATTTTCTTAGTTTTTTTTTGTACTGTAAATAAATCTGCTTCACTCTTCACAGGGCAGGCAGAGGGAGCTGAGTGTTAAGACAGTCTGTTCCCCATTTTCTATTTTTAAGGTTTATTATTCCTTTCCTCGAATGGGAATCGAACCTAAAAGTTACAGTCACACCTTGCTTTTTGTTAAATAATTGTAAAAGTTATTTAACATTTTTAGCGTTCTGAATTGCACTATATAATTTCCACAGCACTTGTTCAGCATCAAACCCCTAGGAAAACATCTTCACGGCATCCAAACGTGGGAGAAATACCAATGTATGGAAGAAACGCTTGGAACGAAAACGCTACATACAAATAATCTGTATTTCTTATGTCTTACAATATAAGACAGGAAGTACAGGGTATATACCTAAGGGTCTACAAATGGAGAGTGAATAGGTATTTTCTGGGCAAGCGGCCGTCACCGAAGACCGCATCAACGCTAGCATCAGTTTTGATGCGGTCAAACGCACGCCAACTTTAAATAATATTAAAAAAAAAAACCGAATAAACGTGAGTGGGGTTCCATACAAGAATTGGAGATCTTTTTCTGATATTCAAGCTGAGCTTAGCCAGAGCCCTTTCATTTGATACCTCACTTGAACTAGCGGTTTTAATACTAAATTTGTCCCTCTTTTAAGCATATTATTTCTTAAATGTAACCACAAATGTATAGTTTTCTGATTTTTCCTGAACTAGTACTTACTACTTGTAGTTTTAATTCTCTTTATAGTGTCAAAATAAGCGTTTTTTTTGCGATATTAACGGCCATATCTTTTTTTTAAGTCAATGTAAAAATATATTTTTTTCTGGAAATCGAGGGACCACAGATTAGAGAATATTGGTTTGAATTTTAATTCGATATCTCCAAGCGTAATTTCTAATTAAATCTATCAAGCGAAATATAATTTTTCTTTGAAAATAAAGAGATGAACGTACAACTATAGTTTAAAAAGCAAAGATTTGTTAGACACGTCCCGTAAACGAAGAAATAAAAAAAAAACCATATAATACGTATTATCTTGGTTACAATATCATAAACATAATTCTAATATAGACACAACACGGAGATAGGTGGTCGTACTTTAATAATATGGGTAGTTCCAAAGTAGAAAGCCCGTCCGCCGTCCAGCCGCCGCCGGCCAGGAAATGTTCCACTACAGGTTTTCTGACCGGTCCCTAATTGAGGCAAAAACGGCCTCACTTACTCACAGTGAATACATTTACTTCGTGTTGGTATAAGAATGCTACGTCACGTTTTTCCGATTTGATCGGAATTAGCTGTTTAGATTACCTTTGGTCAGTCTAATTAGGTATGTCAATGTTGTTTTTAACATTTTTTAAATTGTTATTTCATACTTAGGAAAGAAGAATATTTTTTTTAAACGTATAAAAATATTAAATATAGCGGGATTTCAACCCATGCCTTTACGAAATTGTCCAACGGTTGGCCAGTCTCCAAGAGGTGCGAGTTCTTAAAGTAAAAGTATTTTTAAAGTATTTTTTAAAGTATTTTTTAAAGTATTTTTTAGTAAAGTTAAAGTATTTTTCAATGTTGTGTTTGTGGGTTCATTTAAGTATAGTGTAAGATAAACAATTTTTTGTATAATCGTGGACTGTTATTTAGTCGCCTTGTTTTTTTTTCCTTCAGTTTATTGTGTGTACTATGAATCAAATTTAGGAATAAGTGCGATGTGATGATAAAGGGTAGTATGACTTCCATATCTTAGATAATCATTTCCTATTTTTCTTAAGTTTTAGCTTTAACTGGTCTCGTACGTAGCAGGGTAGGCAGAGAGGACCTAGGAATCTAATTTTAAGACACTCTGTTCCTATTAAAACACTTCCGTTTCCCACTTTCCGCCCTGTTCTGGAGGCATTGTGTGTTAAGTGGACGAACTTAACAACACAATACATATTGCCTCGTTATCAGAGCGAGAAATGAAAATATTAAATATTACAGGCCAGTCGTAGCGCAGCGGCACGAAGTGTGACTGTAAAACCGACTGGTTGTGGGTTCGATCCCCACTCGAGGAGATGAAATATTTACTTAAATTTATATTTCCATTTCTTCGCTCTGGGGTCGAGGCAAAGCGCGGCGTTGAGTTCTGCTACTCAACACGCAATGCCTCCAGAATTCAGCAGATAGATTGGTGGTGAAGGATGATGAAAGGTGAAGCTGATTTTTTTATTTTTTTTAAATATCACATTTCCTCGAGTGGTAATCGAACCCACAACCTGTCGCGTTTACGGTCGCAGGCTTGTGCATTTGCGTCATGATTGGCTTCAAAAATTATAATATAAGAATACAAATCTCATCTGTTTACACTCTACTGCCATCACACATTTTTAAACTACCTAATATAAAAAAAACATAAACTAATTGATTAAACACGTGCCATTACGTCTTCGTACTCGGTACAGTACGGTCAACAAGTCGTGGCCGTAAAATTAGCTTAAGACGGCTGCGAAAATTAGATTTTAGGATTGTTTAAACTTAAACTTTCAAATATTTCTTCCCGTGTATGTGAACAATGCGCATAAGTTCAGACAAATTAACTTCAGAGCCAATACTCGTTGGTCGTACTATATATAATATATGAGTGCTAATTCAACAACCACTAGGTCACAACTCAGTAGCTAGGGTACACCGTACAGTACAGGGCAAAATTACATAAGACGTTTCGTCTCTAAAAAAAGTGAACGTGCAAACGTAATCAAAATAATTATTTTAGTACGAAATCGCCTTTGGTGCCTCGCACTATGGTCTGCTTGCTATTATTAAATATCACTTCCTAGTTCCTATCATCTTCATTTAATATAATAGTAGCTGAGACGCGGTTCGCTTCACGCTGTATCCCGCACATAGCAGGGTAGGCAGAGGGATCCTGGTGTTAAGACACTCCGTTCCCCACTTTCCGACGAATTCTTGAGGCATTGTGTGCTGAGTGGCGGAATTCGACGCCGCGCTTTTGTCTCGACGCCAGAGCGAAAAAATGAAAATATAAATATGAACAAATATTTCATTTCCTCGAATAGAGGTCGAACCCACAACTAATCGGCTTACAGGCACACTTTGTGCCCCTGTACCACGACTGGTTAAACTTTTAGTTATATATTATAATATCAAAATTATAAAAAATAGCATAATTTTTATAATTTTTTAAGTGTTTTTCACACTTTGGAAAGAAAAATACTTTTTAGAAAACGTATAAAAGTTTAAACGTAGTTTGACTTGAACCCGCGCCTCTTGGAAACCATCCAAGCGCTCAGACCACTAATCGTAAAACCACTTTTCTAAATCGTTGATTACATAAATTGTAGCCTGTTGTATAAGCTATATTATTGTAAAGTATCATCGAACCCCGTTCCGTAGTTTTTGCGGGGAAGTGAAACAAACATCCATCCTCACATACTATCTACTATAACATTTATAACATTAGTAGGATAGCATGTTTGTAAAATGCTTGTAAAAAAGTTCCAGATATATATTTTAAATAAAAAATCAGCTTCACGCTGTATCCCGCACACAGGTGGGTAGGCAGAAGGAACCTAGTGTCATAAGACACTCCGCTCCCCACTTTCTGCCATATTCTGGAAGCATCGCGCGTTGAGTAGCAGAACTCAACGCCGCACTTTTCCCTCGACACCAGAGCGAAGAAATGGAAATATAAATTTAAGTAAATATTTCATCTCCTCGAGTGGGGATCGAACACACAACCAGTCGGTTTTATAGTCACACTTTGTGCCACTGCGCCATGACTGGAATGGATATATATTTTAAATATTCTTTATTGTACTAAAATACATAATAGACAAACACAAAAAAGAAAAAAACGTGTACAAAGGTGGACTTATCTCTATAAGATATCTCTTCCAGTCAACCAGTGAAAGTGGATGAGTGAAAAATTGCGAGTAAAAACAAAGTACAATTTAAAAAATTTAAAGATATATACTAGTAATTAAATACAGCTAAAATTATTATATATAAGTGTATAATAATGATTATTATATATATTGTTATAATATATACATACACATACTTACATAAATATATACACTATATAAAATAAATATATTTGAGATGAAAATGCGATAATTAAATTGGTTGTAACCACTGTTCAAGATCTACGGGTTAAGAGAAGCGACTAAATATTGTTTTAATTTGGATTTAAAGGAGATTATGGATGGGCTATTCTGGATGGATTTTGGGAGTTGGTTCCATAAGGATGCGGCATAGACTGAAAAGGATTTTTGCATGAATTTGGTGTTACTCTTCGGAATGTCAAGCGTCGGTACAACACAAGACCTCCTAGAGCGTGTGGGAGTGGGAAGTACGGTAAAGCGGGAGCGTAGATAAGAAGGGAAATGTTGATAATTGAGGATTTTAAACAGGAGTGAAAGGATGTGCATATCTCGGCGAAGTCGGATTGGGAGCCAATTAAGCTGAGCTCGAAATTGGGAAACGTGATCATATTTACGTAGACCAAAGACAAAGCGTATGGCGAGATTTTGAAGTCGCTCCAGCTTGTTAAGTAGCTCCTCCGTCACATCCAAATAGCAGACGTCGGCGTAGTCTAGAATTGGCAAGAGAAGAGATTGCGCTAGCATAATTTTGGTTTTATGAGGGAGGAAATATTGGAGACGCTTAAGAGAGTGGAAAGAGAAATGTATACGTTTGCTGATGTCATTGATATGCGACGCCCAGCACATATTACTGTCAAAAGTTAGACCTAAATTTAAATATATTTATATAATTTTTCTTTGTATATTTCAAGTATATATATTTTTTTATTAGTTTAGATTTCGTCTATTTTTAATAGACGTTTTTAATAGAAGTTATTATAAAAAGTCGAGAGCTGGATTCGAATCTACAGCTACCACGCTATGTTTAGTCACGGATGCGTCTCACGTCGTACGTGTACCGTGGTACCTAATGATAAATGTATGAATGTTTAAATGTGAGGGAGAAACTATGTATAGGTATATATTAGGTTGTATTTATGTCTATTCTTTCTTGTTTTTCTTACAAAAACATTTAAAATATGATGTCATCACATGTGTTTAAAATTTTGATTTATATTTATAAATTATTAATATACCTAACAGTAATGATACTGCGAATCTTTTGCCTTAGTACAGTCGTGGCGCAGGGGCACAAAGTGTGACTGTAAACACAGGTTGTTGGTTCGATAGCCACTCGGGGAAAAGAAATAATTAATATTTTCCTTTCTTCGCTTGGTGTGAAGAAAAAGCGTAGCGTTGAGTTCTGCCGCTTAATAGGCAATGCCTCAGGATTAAAAAAAAAAGGAGTGTCTGAACACTAGGCCCTCTCTATCTACCCTGTTGCATGCGGGATACAGCGTGAAGCTGGTTTTTTTTATTTTGCCTAATTTAGATTAAAAATGCGCTTAATTGATATGTGTCGAGAATATATTACATAACTGGATTTATTTATAGAGGCCGTCGTGCCGCAAAGGCACCAGCGTGTAGTGTAACGTGACGGTTGTGGGTTCGACAAAAAAAAAATGTGGCGTTGAACTCTACCGCTTAACACGCAGCGTCTTAAAAATTGGGCGGAAAGTTGGGAACAGAGTGTCTTAACACTAGGTTCCCTCTACTTACCCTACTGTATGCGGGATACAGCATGAAGCTGGAAAAGATTAGTACTATGTAAGATAAATAGCAACCAGAAAGAGGTGGTGCTAATACCACACTAAATTAATATTATATAATATTAAAATATCCAATTTTCTTTTTTTTTATAATTATATTTTTAATTATTATTAAATAAAATATAATTATAGTCAATATTTAATGTTAATTCACAAATATGAACTCAACATCGAACCAGCAACGTAAGTACTTATTCAGATTAAGAACCAACATACCAACAGACCGATTAAATACTTATATGTATAAGCGTCAATTTTATTGCCCATATGTCATTTGGTAACATATTATAGTGAGAAATAAAAGTTTGTTTTTATTAAAAATTTCGACGTAGCTCGATGAGAACGTATGGCTTAGTGGTCAGAGCGCCTGGTCGGTTTCCAGGAGGCGCGGTTTCGAGTCCCGCTACGTTCAAATTTTTATACGTTTTCTAAATAAGTATTTTTCTTTACTAAGTGTGGAATAACACTTTAAAAAATGTTTAAAAAGTTTATTTTTGTTGAGTAGTTTCTTAGTGTTAGGACATTATGTCGTAAACTTGTAACATGAGGGTTGTGGGTTGAAATAATACCTATTTAGGGGAATGTTTTTACTTATGTTATGTAATAATAAGGATATATTTTCTACTTTCGTATAGGATATATGTATGTATAAAAACAAATCACTGCAATAATAGAGAGGTAATAAGATATAGAGAATAATTTATATGTGATATCTCTCTCATCATGTTCTGAGTGACTCATGGAAAACGCCCAGACGAAACTATTGAACTTAGAAATTAGATTTTCTTAAATAGTAGATTAGTGAGTGTAAACGGGCAAAAAACAAGATTTCTCTTCTAAATTACTACAAAATCTAGATTTCTGTTTCACGTCTTTAGTCCTTGCAAACAAAATTGCGGGCAAAGATCAAAAAAAATACTTTAGTATTATATTAAGTCATAATAAAAAATAACGAATAAAACTACTTTTTTATTTGAACTACTAAAAAGCGTAGTTTTAATGATCAGCTTCACGCTGTATCCCGCACACAGCAGGGTAGGCAGAGGGAACCTAGTGTTAAGACACTCCATTCCCCACTTTCTGCCGAATTCTGAGGCGTTGCGTGTTGAGTGGCAGAACTCGACAACAGAGCGAAGAAATGGAAATATAAATTTAAGTAAATATTTCAGCTCCTCGCGTGGGGTCGAACCCACAACCAGTCGATTTTACAGTCACACTTCATGCTGCTGCACCACGACTGGCCTCCTTTAAAGATTTTTTTTTAAATTTCAAATAAATACTTATTTATGCGTTTTTTTAACCGTACATGTATGTAATCGATAACTACCCTAGTTAGTAGTTCAAAACAGCAATAAAAGACATTTAAAATTTTCACTTTCAACACTTTACCTAGAGAACATCGAAAACTATGACAAATACTTGAAAAGAGGTCAATATCAATTGAAATTTACTTAAAACCAATGCAACTTGTGTGGTAAGCCAACAATTAAAACCCATATAGATAGTTACAGATTTGAATGCGTGACCAGTTACCGTTTTTGAATGTATTGACGACATAGTAGCGCAAAAGCCTAGATGCTCGCTGACGTGAAATTCTTACAATTTAAATAATATTTTGGAATAAATAAGAAATGGTGTAATCATATTTATCATTAAATAAAAGTGAGATTACTAAATTGGTAGGATAAAAAAGACAGTTTTGTTTTAAATATGATTTTTTGACAGGTGACATGTGTAAACGTGACTAGTTGTGGGTTCGATTCCCACTTGAGGAAATGAAACAATTATTCAAATTTATATTTTCATTTCTTCTCTCTGGTGACGAGGCAAAGCGCGGCGTTGAGTTCTCCTGAATTGTGCGGAAAGTGGGGAACGAAGTGTCTTAACATTAAGTTCCCTCATTCCCAAGGATATTACGTGAAGCTGAATAAAAATATTTATTCAATTCTCACCGTACTTATCACTCATACAGTGATCGTACCGACTTTTTCTTGCACTTTCAATAAAGCGAAAAAAAAAGTAAAATATAAAGTAAAAAAGTTAAATATTAAGATTGAAGCACATGACGTCGTCGTGAGCGTCGTCGTACTTACTCTACTATACACACTCACACAAATACGTAGCTCATCATCATCAGATACTCATCTCTCAGTCCCCGAGGAGGAGAGGGGAGGAGAGAGGGAGGCTTCAAGGTAGGTGACCCTGTCACCGTGGGATCTATCTCCGTCCATTATTATGGGCATGGCGTTGTGTTGCGCATAGTGGTATTATGCTGCCTTAGGGAACACCGGCGAGGCTTGGACGTCTGCTGGAGATGGGATCATCGACCTTCACGTAAAATCTCCTGCATTGAAGAAATTCGGTACGAGGTGGTAAGGGATGCCAGCTTGGAGGACCTTGTGTAGCAATCCTGGATGCCATACCCGGTTGAAGGCCTTGGCGACGTCTAGGAAGGCCGCTGCTGCAACTTCTTTTCTATTGGCCGCGGCTGAGGCATGCAAAACTCAGCTTACGCGTCGCGGACTGTATAGTGCCCCACACCTGTCACGGTTGGCTAAGACGAAGCGGTTTAGATAAATTAATTCTAATTAATCTAATCCGCTTCGTCTCGAATAATTGTATTCGCTATTAATTAGTTACATTTCCTCGGTCTAGTAACAAGATAAAGTGCGTCGTTGAGTTCCGCCGTTCGAAAATTATTAATATTGAATGCAATATCCCGAAACTTGGGCGGAAAATGGGGAACAAAGTGTCATCACACTACGTTCTTACCTATCCTATATATCTATTACGCCATTAAGCCACACACAGCGTGAAATAAAATCAAAATCATGGATTATATTAATAACAACAACTATACACTGAGGCCAGTCGTGGCGCAGGGGCACAAAAGGTGCCTAAGGTAAATCGACTGGTTGTGGGTTCGATCCCCACTTGAGGAGATGAAATATTTGTTTACATTTATATTTTCATTTCTTCGCTCTGGTGTCGAGGGGAAAGCGCGACGTTGAGTTCCGCCACTCAACACGCAATGTCTCAAGAAATTGGCGGAAAATCGGCAACGGAGTGTCTTAACAATAGGTTTCCTCTGCCTACCCTGCTGTGTGCGGGATACAGCGTGAAGCTGAAAAAAAAAACTATAAACTTTATTCACTACAAATATAATAATCCATAGTTACATTACGATCATTAAAAGGTTATGTTATATACCGACTCACACATCACCGTTATATAATTTTTGCATGTTTACTTATTATTTAGCTGTGACATAACATTTTGAGTTCATCACAATTATTGAAGCTTCATATATTCTAGATGCGTGTCGTAAACGATTTACAACGGATGAGGATAAAATCAAATAAAAATTAAATCAGCTTCACGCTGTATCCCGCACACAGCAGGGTAGGCAGGGAACCTAGTGTTAAGATACTCCGTTCCCCACTTTCTGCCGAATTCTGGATCCATTGCGTGTTGAGTGGCAGAACTCAACGCCGCGCTTAGCCATATTGAGGATAATGTATAGATTTCCTTCTAGATTGATCCTTATGGGCGTAAGTCCGTGCCCACCCCTGAATAGTTTGGGGCCTACCACAGAAATTTTAATAACAAAGTATTGCCCCGAAAAATAAAAAAAACAACATTTACACGACCATATGTATTGGTTCAAAGCTATAGTCCAGGGCCCCTCAGAAAATATCTTTAGATATGCTCATGCTGATCCTAGACTTTAGTTGGCCGTTTATAATCTTCCACTTTCGCCATATCATAATAAAATTAGTTCTGTCTATGTTTTGAACTTATATCTTTAGTAAACGAAGCTATCTAACACTAACACTGTGTATACTTTTTTTTATAATATATGTTCTTAATCTTTTTTAATTGTTATATATATCTTATATTGTTGTATCTTTTTTAATAGTTATAACATTTTTGTAAGTCATTTTATTAATATGCTTATTTTATATTGGGAAATACTACTATTTTAATTATTTTAAGCTTTTTTATTTTGTTATATTTGGACAGATATATTATTAATATACAGTTGACAATGAAAAATTTAATCACCCAAACTTAAAACAAAAAACAATAATTGATCTTTAACGAACATTTTTTTTTTATTTTAAGTATTGTTTAAAAAATAAATTCATGAGAACTTTTAATATAAACAGTAATATAAAAATGCGTTCTCAGGTCTTTAAACCTTGTCGATTAATAGCTTGGGTGGAGTGTTCAGTAGAAATGATGTGTGCGACAATCGAAAGCTATCTCCGCGTCTTCACATTTTCTACACAGAGAAGTCATTATGGGCTTGCATAACCGACATCTGTTATAATTAAAACTGTATTTCATTTAGTGTTAGCATCATTTTAGTTTAGTTTTGTTTTTATATATTATATTATTTTTTATTGTTTTCTAATAAACCAAAGTTTATAAATGAGGTCAGTCGTGGCGCAAAGGCCCAAAGTTTGTCTGTAAACGCGACTAGTTGTGAGTTCGAAATCCACTCGAGGAAATTAAATATTTATTTAAATTTATATTTTCGGTCTGGCGTCCAGGCAAAGCGCGCCGTTCAGGTCTGCCACTCAACAAGCAATTGTTCCAGAATTTGACGGATGCTGAACAACGGAAGTGTCTGTATGGGAACACTGACTGAACGGACTCTAGGAACATAACACTAGATTTCCAGGTTCCCTTTACTTAACCTACTATTTGCGTGACGCAGCGTTAAGCTAAAGTTATCTATACTAATATTATAAAGCGAAAGAATTTGATTGGTTCGGTTGAATTTACTATATTGATTCGAATGGAAAAATATTTTTTGTGTCTAATTATCCATTAATCGGGGAAGGCTTTATGTATATTATATCTTGTTAATCCTGCCGATGTAACTCACTGTATCATATTTATATTAATTTAGTTAAACATTCTTGTAAACTTTGAATTCTCCAATAGCTTGAAAATTAAAGATTTAATTTTGGCTAAATATCTCTCCTTTCATTCAAAATACAACAAAAAAATAATTTTAGTAATATTTCATTATATACATTGCAGTTATTTAATAATGTAAACAGTATTTTTACATGTATAAAATCTCGCGTGCGAAGTAGGGGTGCACATTCACTGTCTTATAAAAGGCTTGGTGTATTGGCAGAGCCACAAGAGTTAAGTTTGGTGCGGGAAGGAGCTACCACACACCATGGCTTACCGTTTTGCTGTGAGTAGTAGTATCTTTTTTGTCATATAAACATTAATTAATATATTGTCCTTATAAGAAAATCGTTAGTGTTAATTGAAAGTTTATTAATATTATATTATTACAATAATTAATTTAATAATAGTATTCAAAATGAAAGTTCAATATCCTACTAGTTTCCGTGCCGGAGCGCAGTAGGTACTGATATCCTCCGGTTACGTCACCCGGAACACTCGTGAACTAGACATTCATCTGGTTCAAGCACCGCTTTCGTTTTCATCTTAAACTTAACCAAGTTTATTTAGGATCGTTATATAAGTAACTCCATATGTAAAAAAGTAGAAAATGCCTTTTAAAACTGCATATTATATGTATATATTGTATTTCAGCTAAGCTGTATTCTGCTGGCTAGCGTTGGCATCTGCACCGCGACTTTTGGACATGAACAGTTAGTATTTACATGTCCTTCATTTTATTTGTTTTAAATTTGTGGCTCCTTTTTTTAGCGCATCTTAGTGTTAAGACACTCCGTCACCCATTTTCTGTCGAATTCTGGAGGAATTGCGTGTCGAGTGGAACTCAACGCCGCACTTTGACTTGAAACCAGAGCGAAGAAAGGAAAATATTAAATAATTAATTTCCTCGATAGGGAATCAAACTTACAACTTATTGCGTTTATAATCATACTTTGTGCTCCTGCGCAGTACTGGCCTCAATTGTGGTTCAGACTGTTTATTTAACAATTATACGCTAGAACGCTTACCGGAACCACAAGCCACCTGTGGATGGAAGCATTTAATTGAAATTTCTGTACTTAACGATTTCTCACGGGCTTATTGTGGTAATTGTGAAAAGTCATTGTGTCTTCACCCTTAGGTTTTCACTGCCTTCACATCCGACCCTGCTCTGCGACCTATTGTAGCTGAGGTTTCCCATAATTATATCAACTTACTTGATATTCGCCAACTTTTTGCAGTGATAATGAAGACGCAATGCGATGCGAGAGTTGTAATATTTATTTATTTTTGATGTTTTACAGTGTTCATATTCGGGTTCATATACCTGAAGATCATCATTCGAAAGAAGTGGTAGTACATCACGACGACCACGGACATGGCGGCGGTGGAGGATATGGAGGCCATGGTGGTCATGGAAGTGGTCTAGCTGATCATTTGCATGGAGGATTTGCTGATCACCTGAAAGGCAGTGGTGGTCATGGCGGCGGAGGCGGATACGGAGGAGGATTTGGAGGTGGCTTTGGAGGAGGCCATGGCGGCGGTTTTGGAGGTGGTCATGGGGGAGGATTTGGGGGTGGCCATGACATCGGCGGTGATCATGGATTTGGAGGCGGAGAGGGTGGAGGATTTGGTGGTGGTCATGACTTTGGAGGTGACCATTCAGGAGGAGGATATGGCGGTGGACACGATATAGGAGGCGGCTATGGCGGAGGTCACTACAGTGGTCACGGAGGTGAAGGCGGCCATGGTATTGATTTAGGAGGCGGTCACGGAGGTCATGACATAGATGGTGGTCACGGAGGTGATTTTGGAGGTTATGACCTTGGTGGAGGTCATGGAGGAATTGGCTTCGGAGGAGGAAGTGGTGGAGGACACGGAGGTGGACATGGAGGTGGCTTTGACGAAATTAGCGGAGGAGGCGGCTATGGCGGTGGTCATGGTGGTAGCATCAGCAGTGACCACGGCAGTCATGGAGGAGGTTTTGGTGGTGGTCATGGAGGTGGTTTCGGCGGCGGTCATGGAGGTGGTTTCGACGGTGTCCATGGAGGAGGTTATGGAGGCGGTTTCAGTGGAGGTCACAGTTCTGGCGGTTTTGATATCGGTAGCAGTTTAGGCGGACTCGGCGGCCATGATGACCACAGTAGCGATGGATCTAGCCATGGATTTGGAGGTAGCCAAGACAGCTACAGTGTTGGTTTTTCTGGCCATGATAGCCACGGGTCAGGTGGGCTTGGTAGCTACGGAGGTGGAAGCCACGGTGGCCACGGAGGTGGACTCGGAGGAGGTTTTGGAGGTGGCCATGGAGGTGGACATGACAGCTACTCTGTCGTGAGTGTACAGTCCTTTGGAGGAGGTGGCGGTGGTCACGGCGGAGACAGCTATAGTGTCGGCAGTGGACATGGATCTGGTCTTGGGGGTTATGGAGGAGGACATAGCGATAGCTATAGTATTTCTGGATCTGGAGGTCATGGCGGCCACGGGGGCTTCAGTTTATCTGACTTAGGTGGTCACGGCGGTCATGGCAGTATCGGTCACGGTAGTATCGGTCACGGTAGTGGTGGCAGCAGCTTTGGTGATAGCTACACAAACGCGCTAGGCGCTGGCCATGGAGGTGGTCCATATCACAAAAGAAAATAATAGATATCAAAATTAAAGATTATACTTGTTATAATTGTCAACTAAGTCATAGTATTCGCTGGTGAGATACGGTGAGATCCAGTATTACAGTACAACTCTTTTAAGTTATGTAGTTTTAAGTTATTATTATAATGTTATTAATAATAAATGTTATTTAAATATTGCGTGTTTCTTTTTACATTTCTTTAATAATTTTATGTATATACATAATAATTAATACATATATATTATTAACATAAATACTTTTAAAAAAATTAGAGAATCTCATGTTTTTTTAATATCTAATTATGAATTATGAACTAACAACAAAATTATAGTTTTTTTCCTAAGCCATTGTATTCACTTCCGCAGTCGTTTCTTGTTATCTGTGCATCATGTGCTACTTTCTGACGAGTGGGTAATTTCACATATTTGGTAGTTTGTGCATAAGTTTAGTAGAGATAATAAAAATATCGTTATACTATAATACTTTTCTGTAATTCAATTCTATAAACATAGTATATATTTGTAAAGCAATTTAAAAACATATTTTTAAGTTTTCACGTAGTGATAGCCAATCGTTATGCAGAGATACAGTGTGAATGTAAAAGCGCCAGGTTGTAGGTTCGATTACCACTAGAAGAAATTATTTTATTAGCTTCACGCTGTATCCCGCACACAGCAGGGTAGGCAGAGGGAACCTAGTGTTAAGACACTCCGTTCCCCATTTTCCGCCAAGTTCGGGAGGCATTGCGTGTTGAGTGGCAGAACTCAACGCCGCGCTTAACCTTGCCACCAGAGCGAAGAAATGGAAATATAAATTTAAGTAAATATTTCATCTCCTCGAGTGGGGATCGAACCCACAACCAGTCGGTTTTACAGTCACACTTTGTGCCGCTGCGCCACGACTGGCCTCAAATTTTAAATTAATTACATATATATGATAATTCTGTATAAACTAATAATATCGCTGTCTGTCCTTGAAAGAAATATATATGAGAAAATGAAATATTATTCGAGATATACGTTTGTCATTGTAGTAGAATCCATAACAATCATTTTTTTTGACCGTTTGTCTGTGCGTTGTTGGTGATTATGTTGATTGATGTCAGAGCAAAGAAATGAAAATAAAAAAAAATAAATAAATCAGCTTCACGCTGTATCCCGCACACAGCAGGGTAGGCAGAGGGAACCTAGTGTTAAGACACTCCGTTCCCCACTTTCTGCCGAATTCTGGAGGCATTGCGTGTTGAGTGGCAGAACTCAACGCCGCGCTTAACCTCGACACCAGAGCGAAGAAATGGAAATATAAATTTAAGTAAATATTTCATCTTCTCGAGTGGGGATCGAACCCACAACCAGTCGGTTTTGCAGTCACACCTCGTGCCACTGCGCCACAACCGGCCTCCTTTTTTACTACTATTCTTTTTTCCTTTTTTTAGCTTCACGTTGTATCCCGCATATAGCAGGGTAGGCAGAAGGAGTCTATGTGTCTTATAACTAGGTTCCCCCTGCCACGCCATATGCGCGGATTAGTAATCAAGCCATGGTTACGACTTCAATTCCTCGGAAGAATGTTTAAAATATATTAGTCTCTATGACCTAATAATATAAAATGTGACATTGTATCTTGTCACTCAACATCTAACATGTTTTGATTTCAGTCAAATATTATATTTTTTTTGAAGGGGATGATGTATCACCCTCTCTATCTGTCTGTATCATTTTGAAATATTTAATACTATTGTTTTTTGCTTTATTTGATTTCAAAAAACAAATTAAACCTTAAGATATTCATCAAAATTGTTCTATTACAAAATAACAGTGAGCAAAATTATTCTTCATTTAACTTACTTTTAAGGACCTAAAAAAACTCTACTTATTATATTTATATAAAAAAATTACTAGGCCTTAAAATAAACTAAGAAATATGACTGACTTAGAATAATTGAAGCTAATCGTGGGGAACGGAGTGTCTTAACACTAGATTCCATCTGCATAGTCTGCTGTATACGGGATACATTGTGAAGCTGATTTATTTATACTTAGAATAATTGAAATAATATTATGTTTTATAATGATAAAGAGTTAAATTATTAACTAAGACTACACGACTTGAATACAATTGTTAAGTTTTTTAAGGCAAGTGACAAAACAGAATCACTTTATCGCTACATCGAATCACAGTTAATGTTTGATGACCTTTGCTTTGAGAATACATACACTGAAATGTAGTTTCTAATATCTTGAGAATTTTATTATTTACACCATTCTCCACGAACCTCCGCCTATCGTGTGAATGTGACGTTTAAAATAATCAAACTTATTATGTAGTTAAATGTGTTCCTACAACTTCTTCCTTAATTTTCATTAAATATGATGTTATAATATCAAAAATTAGAGAGAAATCTAATGATTTAGAGGTAATTTATTTAGTGTTACAGGATCCATTGTTACGAAGACAATAAAAACACATATAAGACAAGCTTAATGTCAAGTGTAAAAGAACTTACGTAAGTTTAGTTATCTCAGCCTGTGCTTAATCCGGTTGTGCAATCGCCCTTCACTTCCGGTCGTTCGGATTCCCATGAATCATAGTAGAAAGCTCGTCCATCTAATTTCCTGTTTCATTCCATTATGAACTCATAAAAGGACATTTTTTATAATATAAATATTTAAAAATACGCTAGCCTAGAAATTTAAATTATATTACTATACAATAGCGCAACTTCTTAAATAGCGCCTGAAATAAAAATTATGCAAAAATGTAAATGAAATTATATATATATTATTTTGGTAGGCGCTGTATACAGTCCAATTTGATTCCCTGCGTCTGCGATTATTTCCTGTAATAAAATTAGAGCGTGATCTAATTTTTAATGATTATACTCTAAATAATACTGAACAAAAGCGATTTCAAATAACTTAATTGTATACAAATAGGTATATACGCAGAGTTTATAATATATATATATATATATATATATGTTGGCGTAAGTAATAGTAAAATATTTTTTAATATTTATTTTAATCCTTACAATATTAACTACAAATTCATAGGAAATGCCTAATATCGTTTTGCGCTATTTACATTAAAACGGAATCATATAATTTATAAATAATTTAAGTTACCACAGGATTACGAGTACGTCGTCATATCACTATAGGCGTTTCTTGTAGGACCTTATACTCTGACGTCACTATTTTACTTTATAGTCTGACGACTTTATACCTTATACTCTGACGTCACTATATTACAACCAAATTCACTTTTAAAATTTACTTATCAAAGCAGTCTAAATTTTATCACCATATTTAAGTTTTCCTTTGACTAAAAAGCTATCTTGTGCATGTGAATGCGTTGATTCTTGGTTATGTAATAACCTTGTCCTAGGATCCCTGGGTTTTTCTTTATTTTCTTTTCTTTTTCCTGATTCTGAATTTTTATTTATTTTTATGTCAGCTGAACTTTGCAGGTTATAATAGTTAGCAGTAGATGATATGGGTGGAGAGCCGGTCGTTGATATTACTGGTGCGTCCGCATATTGAAAATTATCATTTGATGCATCAGGAGCTGACATTTGATCTCCATGCAGGGCTTTGGCTGCCATCAAAGAATAATACTGATGTGAAGGCGTGTTCTCTTTTAGCATAAAAGTTGGCTGCGTAACAATATCACTATTTTGTTGTTGATCATACTGTTCAATATTTTCTAGTGCAGTGGGACCGTCCCCGTCCATACTGTCAATGAAACTTTCATCTTCCATGTGATCTACAAATGATACGTGGTCTTTGCCGCCAAAACTTATGTTCTGCGTCGATATTGATTTTTTCTTACCATTTTTACCTCGACTTGAATATTCAACATCATTTTTATCTTCAGACGTATACATATTAGACGAGGACGCATAAGTATCGTATTCAAAATTATTAGCATAACTGTCTTTAAAATTAGCAAAAGGATCCCTCAATTTTGTTAGACCTGCATGTGGAGGAGATGGCCCAGAATATCTTTTTGGTTTATAATTATGCACTACTGTTGATGATGTAGAGAAAGGTGCCGGAGGACTCGACGGCTGTATTTTGTAGTCATTTTTACTGTAATATGAATTACCAGCATTTCGAGGTTTCTTATCTTTGTATCCATATTCAGGAACAGCTTTGTATTCTTCGAAGTTTGATTCCTCTGATGCATCAAATGTTGGAATGGTTAAGGAAGGTCTGTGTAGTTTACTTTGTCCAATTGAGGGAGAATATATACTTTCGTAATAAGAAAAATCACCTGTTAAAGGCTTTAAGTTTTTTTTGCTTTTATGATAATTTTTACTTTTTGGTCTGTTGCTTGAAGGGATTCTTAAGCCTTGACTATTGTATGATACTTTAGGAGGAAGCGCTAAGGCGTCTTTATTTAATTCTACGTCTGCAGGAATTTCACCATGGTCGTGAAATATATGGTCATGGGTGACTTCTCTCGGATTATACTCGGCGTATTGGAAGTGGGCAGGATTATTTATTGCACCAACTGCTGCTAACCCAGCAAATGGGCTCGAAGCCACAGCCAGTAATTGGTGGGCACCTTTGATAGGAATTACATGTTGACTGTTAGATATAACGGGCAATCCGTTATAAGGGTCAATTCCAACAACACCATTTAATTTAGAGTCGTAGAGCATTTTATGTATGTGTTCTTCACTATATGTGTGAATGTGTTCTGTGTCCCCGTCTACGATTTTCTCGACCCTAGGTGGTTTTCTTATCTTTCTTATGGTTCCGGAGCCATCAATATCCGAGTAAAACTGTTCATGGAAGGTTGACAGAGGATGTTCACCATCCGCATTCGGCGCAGGCAGTGGCTTATTACGTAATACTACTCGTTTCGGTTTAACTTTTCTTACAACTTTTTTTCGTGGTAGTTCATTTACTTTAATAATTTTTAATCGCTTCGATTGGTGAGGCGGAGGATGGGCAGGATATGACTGAGGCCCATAGTCTACATTTTCAGATTCTTCATCTTCAGTGTCTTCTATATCAGACGGTGTCGGTCCATAGTAGCCCCGCGCGTGATACAAAGGTAAAATTTGTGAAGCTGCAGGAGCAATGGTTGGCAGTCGTGATGGGTTGTCATCGTATAGATCTACAGGGTTGATGGGCAGGATGTTCGCCATCGCTGGTAACGCGACGCTCGTGGGTACTGCCACTGTGCCCTCCGCACTCGGCATGTACGCTGGAGCATACTGAGGCGCTGGGTGGTTCGTTATATAAATTTTCTTATGGTGGTGAATATGCTTCACTTTCTGTGGTAGATGTATGCGGATCTTTTTTCTGTAACAATGTAAAAGTGGTAAAGTAATGGTAGTTTCTTTTTTTTTTGATTAATACACTAATTAAAACTCAAGGAAATCATATGTAACGATAGTAATGACTTTCGCATGCAAGTTTCGCCTGTTTCTTGTGGTTCCGTCTACAGTCAACGGCGTGCGTGACTCGGGTTGCTTTCCCTCTCAGCGTCGCGACGTCGCTGCCCTGTTTATTCTTTACACGTCTCATATTATACATAACTTTTAATAAAAAATATTTTTTATTAATATTCATTTTGTTTTTCTTTCATCTTCATATTTTTTAAATTGCAAATGATCATTAATTTTTTGAATAGATATTTTTTATAAAATCATCTCATTTAAAGAAATAATCGCCTAGCAAATATTAAAATGTATTTGTATGTCGCTGCGTCTTTATATTTTCTTGTAATCGCTAAGCAAAAATATACAATTTTCGCAAACATTTGTTGTTTTAGAATATAATTTGAATTAACTAAAAATATAAAAAAAACCACACTTACTTAGGTCCATCTGCCTTTACAGAGATAGAAGCAACAGCTACAAGAAGAGTGAACTGTAAAAATTAAAAGAACTGTTACAATTTTTATAATTTAACTCAAGATTTATGGCATAAAATTATAAAAATATATAATATATTTTTTTAAGAAAATGATTTTTTATTAAATTTATTAGCTATAAGTTAATTAATTAAATTTCAAAAATTATTAATTTCAAAAATTATTAATTAAATTAAAAAAAAATCCAATTAACGAAATTGTTCAAAATTTAAATCTGATAAATTGGAGATAATCTGATTATCTGCAAAACCACTTCACATTCACTGTTCTCAACACTAAAGTCCTTTAAGATTATCACTAAGCACTGACACAAAAACACCAAAAAATATCCAGAAATACCGACCAATTTCAACCAATCCATCGCCGTCTGGTGCTCTTCGTTTGCCGAATTTCAATTTTCTTTTATAATATTATTAAACTTTTTTTACTTTTGTAATATTATTTAAGTTTTTTTTTAACTTTTGTAAAGACAAAACCACACAGGAGTCCGGGCTCGTATGATAATAGGCCGCGAGGCGCGTGTTTATTTATAACATTCATTTTCACGCCTGAAAGACTACAATGCTGCTCGATCGCAAAGCAACCCCTAAAAATTTTGCTTGAATTTGCTAAAGTAAATAATTAATTTTTTTGAGGAATACTCTTTTTATTATATATCTTAAAATAATAGTACAGTAATAAGAAACGGCTCGATTTTTTAAATATATATCTAAGCTTAAATATGTACCATTATAGAATGTTCTCACGTATTTGGACATATCTAAATGCACAATTCCTGTTTGGAGCAGCTATGTAAAACTTATTAAGGTTTTTAAAAAACATAGAGATTTTCCTGATTAGGTTATTAGGAACATAATTTATAATTTGGCTTTGCCCAACTGTTAGTTACCCTTAGACTGTGCGTGTTGTACTTATAACGAAGTAAATTTTTTAGGTACATCATGCCCCCGTAAACTATGGAAAGTCCCCAAGCGGTAGAAATAACTATCATATAGCTTTTATTACACACTTCTTATAAAAATCACATCTTATAAAAATGTGGATAAATTCTTTATTCTTTAGTATAATTTGTAGCAAACCTATAATAATACGTACTCATAGAGTGAACAATATCAATAAAAACAAAAGTTTGTTGCACTGTCGACACGATACTGTACTGATACTGTACTGTTATGTAATCGCTACCTATGACTATGAATCATGACCCGAAAAGATACATATCTTTTTTGTTCAATTTTGTGATTTATTTGAGTATAAAAGACCAGCCAGAGAAAATCTAGAGTTAAGACACTTCGTATCTCATTTTTCGCTCAATTTTCGAGACATTTCGTATTGAGATTGGCGGATCGCAACACCGTGTTTTGTTTTATTACCAGGGCGAGGAAATGAAAATTGTTCATCCCTTTAAATGGAATCGAACACACAATCGCCGCGTTTATAGTCAGTTGCCTTTCTAAACAACCGTACCAAAATGTTTTGATAAAAATGCAAGTAAGAGTACGTACTCGTTTACATTTTACTTTTATATTCAATGTATATTAGTAAAAAAATCAGCTTCACGCTGTATCCCGCACACAGCAGGGTAGGCAGAGGGAACCTAGTGTTAAGACACTCCGTTCCCCAAATTCCACCGAATTCTGGAGGCATTGCGTATTGAGTGGTAGAACTTAACGCCGCAAATGTATTTTAGTAACGCTTATTAAATGTACGCACATTTAGTGATATATTATAATAGTATGAACAGTAATCATATTTAGATTATTATAAAAAATATATTTTTTATAATAATTTTATACAAACTATTTAAAAATATATATTTATTTTACTTTCATATCAACTTGCAATTGCATTTTTTACTTGTGACTGTCAGAGATCAGTGAATTATGCAATTAAAAAAATTGTAAGGCCAATCATGTAAAAAAATTGTGTTATTTTTTGCAGCTTAACACTGTATACAGCAGGTAGCAGGGCAGGCAGAGAGAGCTGAGTGTTAAAACACTCCACTCTCCGCTTTCCGTTGAATTCTGGAGGCTAAAATCAACGCAGCGCTTTGCCTCCACACCCAAGCGAATGAAAGCATTAAATGTCCAATATCCTCGAGTGCGAATCGAACCTGCAACCTGTCGCGTTTACAGTCACACGCTAAGCCTCTGCGCCAGAATTAGCTTCTGTTTTTTAAATTTATGTTAATAATATTATTTTAAGATGGAATTTATCAAAGAACTTTAACCTGTAACACAAATAAAGTACGTATATTTATATATACGTAATAACAATATAATATTACACAAATAACAGAAAGTAGAGAGAGATGTAGCCGACAATAAATCATACGTTCTGTCGACTGCTGATTAGGAGCTGGGTTAAAAAGATGGACGCGATTAATGCTGAGAAACAACTCACGCGACGTCCCGTATCCGCGTTACACTGTACTCGTGTGTAGGGTTGACGAAAAGTTTCTAATAATGAATTATTTTTTTTATTGTTCATTTGTTTGTTTTATTTCTTATTATTTTAGGATGGAAAGAAAAGAGAAGGTTTTATCTTGAAATTGTGAAGCGGGTTCTAGAACTTTGCGAAATAAATAAATCTTATATATTTTGCGGAGGGAATAGGATGATGTAATGTATTTTTTATAGTTTTCAATTTTACGATTATGGTAAGGAGAGAAGCTCTGATGGTATAGGTGAGTGTTGGGCTTACTCTTGGGTCAAGTCCTCTACCTTCTCCTCCGTTATTACATACTGTAACTGATATCCCAAACACCTTTGAAAATATTATTTAATAAATAATGTCTTGGCTCGTGATGTGTCTAGTGGTTATAACCGTTTATAGTTGTGATCGTGAAGAACCCAAAATCTTTTAGAGATTCAGAGGTAACAGTATTAAGGATTTTATATTATGCCATTAGAAGGTATCGCTTTAATAAGATATTTGCCATCAGAAGTTGTTCCTGTGTTAGTTATTTAGATAACTGGAAACTCGACAATATGACATTGTCATAACTCAAAGCTCGTCCGAAGAAAAGCCAAGAGCGCGTCCTATCTTCCTCTCCACTATAACTGCGAACTAGTTATAATAAAAGGAAGAAAGAGTACGGGCCCC
>JAAIXJ010000430.1:70851-85827 GCA_013403705.1 Heliconius hermathena | reverse complement strand
TATATGTAAAATATTAAGTCCGGCACTGTCTTCAGTTATCGAACACGCAGAATGTAGACTTACATTTATTTTCTCCCTATTTTTCTCTCTTTCTCTCCTTAAATGTTTTTATGTAATACAGTCAAATATAATTATTTCATATTATCCCTGAAAGGTAAGAAAGAAGAGGAAGGATAAAGTTCCTAAAGTTAAAAAATATTTATAATATACATTTTTGATAAACTGTACATATTTGAATAGAATAAAAATGTCTTGAATTTAATTTATGTTATTTACTTTACAATAGAAAAGTATACTTATACATTCTTATATGCTTATACAATATACGATATTTCCTATTAATATTACATAACCACCGACGGATCCGGCGGAAATGCTTAATGAAGCAAAGAAAACCGTTTAGGTATATGCTGTCAAGCGAAAAATAAGATTCGGAGTTATACAAGATTAAAATTTAACATTTATAATTGAGAGTTCCTTAATAAAATATCAATTAGACAAGAACAAAAAATTGTACATTCTCATCGATGTGGAAACAAAAATTATTTTGATTGCGTTTTATAACGCAAATGTAATTAAACAAATATTTGAATGTAGTTGTAGTAGTCATAAAAAATACTGTAAACCCTGATCCATCTGATCTAATTTTTATTTGACAGAAAACAGCCAATAGTAAAGGTAGGCACAGGGAGCCTAGTGTTAAGACATTTCACTTCCCACTTTCCGCCGAGTTCTGCAGGCTGAGCTCAACGCCGCGCTCGGAATTGACACTAGAGAAAAAAATATATATTTCCCCGAGTGGGAATCTAACCCACAACCTGTCGCGATTACAGTCAGCTTATGACCCTGCGTCATGACTAGCCTCTATTTATCTATAATTTTAATATTTTCGTCTTAGTATATTAATACTAAGATGTGATATTATGATATTCTAAACAATTTGTTTGTTTGAAGCGTTTATATCAGCAACTACTGGCTAGAATTGAAAAAATAGTTTTGTGTCAGGTAGTCCAATTATGGTGGAAGGTCCTTAGGCCCCGTCATCGTGTCTGCGGTCAGACTTAGCTCGGCCATTTACTTATTTTTCGTATTTTTCACTGCAATTGATCTAGGCACTGAAGCCGTAAGTTGAAGCTAGCTATAAATAATTGCCATTCCTGTAAACACTCATCCCAGTCCGCTCGACGGCCGCAAGACGAGGTTCTAGTCCCGCAGGGGACGCCCTTACCGCCGTTGACATCCTCACAGACATAGTGAGTTCCAAGAAAAAAGAAAAAGTTAACACCCGGTAGACGTTTCTTTTTATGAAAAGGCGTTATGAAAAGACGTTTCTTTTTATTAATATAATTGACGCACAAACTACAAATGGTTAAACAAAATAGATATAGATATAGTTTTTATAGTTTTATATAGAAATAGTTTTTCTTTTAAATTTATAAAAGAAATAATTATATTAATAAGTATGTCAATAACTTTAATTAACGTTATTAGTGACTATACAAATGACAATGTGAATAAAAAACGTGACTAATTGTTTAATAAAAAGATTATTTATGAATAGGAACACTTTAATGTAATAAATAATTTTCTAATTCTTTTAGTAATTGCTTTTTAAATACGCATCTGCTTATTATTATATTTTATTGAGGTTGTCGCAGATGGTTGTGGGTTCGATTTTCATGTGGGAGAATTAATTATATTACCGGTTAAATTAAAAAAAACATACTTTTAACCAAATTTCTAATTTCTTAATTTTCATAGTTTACATAAGGGCTACATTTTTTGGCGTACAAAACATTATTATAATAAATAAGGAGTTAAGATAGATATAAAGAAAATAAAAATAACTAAACTTATTTGATCATATTTTATTATATAATAGTTATATTTGATGTATTTTTGTATTATTCTGCGACAGCCATGGACTACGGATAGAATAATACGTAATTAAGATTTTTTAAAATTCCATCATACCAAAATTGAGAATAGAACGAAATTTATCATACCTTTAATGAAACAAAAAAAATGATCTTTTCACTTTTTCTTTGACTGGCTATTCGAGGAAACCTAAAAAGACAAACCTTCATTTCCTGGTATAGCAAAGTTGGCATTAAGAATCCAGATCGAGACTCCCAAATGCAAAACATTGCGTTCAGAGTGGTGGCACTCCTCACCGTACTTTGTTTATCAGAATTAAATAATTCATACCTCCGATTCGGCATCGAACTTATAACTATCGCGAGTACGGGAAGGCGCTGGTTTGAAAAAAAATTAAACAAATATTATAGTATTTAGGGCAATCGTGGCACAGCGGCGCAACGTCTGACTGGAAAAATGTGGGTCCAATTCTCACTCGGGGTAATGAATTATTCTCATCTTCTGGCTGCGATAACAATATAAGCGCGGCGTTGAGTTCTGCCACTCAAACTCAACCTCTATGTAGTATAGAGGTTGAGTTTGAGTGGCCTGTTGTATGCAGAATACAGCCATGGGCGAATCTAGCGATATTTTTTTGAGTGAGGCCTGGACTTTACTTTGCACAGGTATGTTCGTGTAAATTTTGTTTTAACTTTTTATATATTTTTGTCGGGGGCCCCAAAATATTCTGGGGTGGACAAGGTCCACCCGACCCTCCTCTTACTACGTCCGTGAATACAGTGTAAAGCTAAAAAAAATAATTTTTAAAACTTACTTACGTGGGACTCGAACCCGCGCCTCAGAATTTTTAAAACTTGTTTATATGTATATAATGTCAAATGTTACAAGAACGGTATCCTGAGGCTGCATCTTAAGTAATTTGTATCTCAGCGGGTACTACAGTATATATGATTATGCGTGGATAATTCACTATATTACATCTACCTTCCTGCTTTCTAACGATAAGCCTCCTTATCGTATGGAACTTTTATTATGGTAATATATTTACTATTTCCTTAATAATAACATTGTTTGTATACACAAAAGCTTAGTGGAGAGGTTTTTTAGTTATTAACCAAAGTTCTTGATTCTTTTTTAACATTACCTACTTCGTATTCTCTATGTGGTATATCGAATCAGTACCTATATTATGGGCAAGAGCTTCATATATTTACACTATAAATCGAAATCCAAACAAGAAAAACGAACAAGGACCTAAAGTCCTACTAACATTTTATCATCGTATATTTAATAGTTCTATTATTTACATACTGGATATCATTTTTCTATGAGAAATAAACGTATCTTGAATCTAAGCTTTGTTTCATTTAAAGTACAAAATATTCTTAATTTATATTAAAAAATTAGAACTCGGCGGAAAGTGAGGAACGGAGTGTCTGAACACTAGGTTTCCTCTGCCTACCCGTATGTGTGCGGGATACAGCGTGAAACTGATTTATTTTATTTTTTTTAATTAATAATCATTGGTAATATTAATTTATAAATAATTAATTATAATTAGTTATAATAATTATTGATGTTAATTTATAATTTATCACAAGACATTATATATAAAAAGAAGTTAAATACCGCCTTCCTCATTATAATTAAATGCAAACAAACAGAATACCCGCTCAATTACTATTTATCGAAGAGTTTTATATTAGTATTCAGTCAATAATGACTAATTGACTCGAAAAAAGTCAATTTCAACCAGTTCTTTTTGCTATATTTTTTTACATAATAAATATTCTTCATCGATACGTTGACATATTTGTGTTTATAGTTGAAATGTTGTTACGTTACTACTAATAAACGGAGCGGAGTCATGTGACTTTTATGAGGTCAACGTGTCCAGGGCAGCGTTGGTCTGGAAGCACAGTAGTTGTAGGTTCGATTTTGATTTGAATTTATTTATTTTCATTTTTATGTTCTATTAAGATATTATGTTTTATACTTTAGTGAAAAACACGTAAAGCTGTTTTTATCTAATTTAGTTTTGGAGTAAGTGGAGAATTGAATTAAGAATTGTCGAAAATAAACAGTAATATCATATTTTTTATAGATATTTATCTAATGTACGCACCTACTTACCCTTGCCATTACTTTGATTTTTTTCTTGTTAGTACATAGAAATACGACTAAAATTCCTGCAAGATTTTTTAATATCCAACCAAGGATTTGAAAGTTTAATAATCAGATTTAATAATAATATCGACCTTATACACCCTCTCCTGTGTATGTGTTTACTTAAAAACCAATTGTCATTTACCTATACAAACCAATATGCAAATCGCGGCATTGACTTCCGCCACTAAACACGCAAAGGCTTTAGAATGCGAAAAATGGGGAGCGAAATGTCTTAACACTACACTCCCTCTGTTTATCCTTGTACATGCGGGATACAGCGTGAAGCTGTATATAAAAAAATATACATTCAATCAAACACAGAACTAGTACAGCAAGTATACTAGTATTATAGACTGATGTAGTAGGTGTCAAGAAGCGCGTTGCGTGCGCAGGCGTTTCCTGCTTGCCCGCAGTGAAACTCGCGATAAGGGAAATGCTCAGCGAAAGTGATTTATTAATGCAACCAAAAATTACTCAATATCTATAGAAATATGTAATATTTCTTTTATTTTTCAGTATTTTACATTGTATTGTATAATGTTTTATTGTTTGAAACATCTGTTGATATGTCATATTAAAGTTAATATAAATATTGTGTAATATTTATCCGTGTGTCCACAAAGTGTGACTGTAAAACCGACTGGTTGTGGGTTCGATCCCCACTCGAGGAGATGAAATATTTGCTTAAATTTATATTTCCGCTCTAGTGTCGAGGACAAGCGCAGCGTTGAGTTTTGCCACTCAAGACGCAATGCTTCCAGAATTCGGCAGAAAGTGGCGTACGAAGTGTCTTAACACTAGGTTCTCTCTGCCTACCTTGCAGTGTGCGGGATACAGCGTGAAGCTTATAAAAAAAAATAATTAATCCGTATGTTTTATATACACATACATTATTAAAGTTTATTTTGGTATATTATTATTATTAACATTCACAAAACTAAAAATCCAATTTGTATACAAAATATAACACAGCCATATTTATTATTTAAATCGAAAATTAAAAGGCGAGGGTGAGGAAGTAAGAAACAAACAAATTACGTATACACCTATCATCGATATGTATCGTGGAGTTCATTCACTGCATTCTCGGAGTTTTAACGGTGCCTCCACTTATTATGAGAGATAATGTTCAAAGTGAGATAAAAAATTGAAAGTACGTACTTGTTGGGAATGAAATGCTTTAATAATTGTAGGTTCCGTATTAGTATACGTCCCCGTCGAGAGTGTAGAATTATGGTTACTATTTTTTTTTGAGGTATTGGCTTTTTTTTCTGGTCTACTATGTTGGTGGTTGTAGGTTCGATTTACTCAAATATTTTTTTTTATGATGATAATTTAGTAATTGTTTATTTTATTTGTATTCGTTATATATATATCAATTTCATGCTTGACATTTTTTCGTAACTTTTCGTCAAAAAAAGTAACAGTATATAATTTATATTTATTTATATTAACCTTATTATTATCTCTGATTTCAGTCATTTAACGGTAGGTTTATACTTCTAATATTTTTCTTACAGGTCTTTTTATATATTCTATACAGATTTTACATGTATCCAAAGGAACTACAGACAGGCTAAAGTCGCGAGGGCCGAATAAGAGGCACCAAGGAGCATCAATCTGGAGGCGTGCTGAAGCCCACCGATATACTCCACGGTTTTTTACTCTTTCTGATTATTAGGCCACATTAAAATGTCAGACACTGTTCTCCAAACTTTCACTTGTCAAGTCCTTAGTTTTTTTCTTTTTAAAAATATCTTTATATCGTTTTATTATAATTATATAATAAAATAATACAAATATATTTGCTTTATTAATAATATATTTGTTAATAATTAATTAACTTATAATGGAACAGCAGTAATAAATATAAATAACATATAAAAAAAGTAACAAATACCAATAATTCAATACAAGTAAAGCTAAAGCCTCAACAACGTATTACATATACTTATAAATCTACATACAATTATATTTTTAGCAAAGATTGGGAAGCGCTGCGTTTAAGAAGAGGACTCTTAAAGATTTATTATAAACAAGGGAGGAAGGGCCGTGTGTATTAGAAAGTCGGCTTATCTTAGTATTTTTTGTGTTACGGTAAATCAGAGGGCCCCCGGCTGGAACTGCGTGACGGCACTCACGACGTCCTGCGAGATGAGCATACACGTTTTTACCTGTGAACGATTTTACGTATGATAGATGGTAATTTCATCCAGATATCATTACATATAAATCTGGTGTTATTTATTGGATAAAATAAAAAAATGACTCTTACGGAATTTCAAATGAGCACAGTAAAAAATGTAATATGAATATAGGAATTGAATTTTTGCACTAAATTGAAGCTTCTGCTGAGCAAGTACTGTTATCATTATTCTCAGTATCCTCATTACAATTATGTTTTACCACAAAATTGTATAGTCAAATTGTGTATATGAATATCTACATTTATTTATGTACATAAAAAATAAATAAATATCAGCTTCACGCTGTATCCCGCGCACAGCAGGGTAGGCAGAGGGAACCTAGTGTTAAGACACTCCGTTCCCCACTTTCTCTCGAATTCTGGAGGCATTGCGGCATTGAGTTCTGCCACTCAACACGCAATGCCTCCAGAATTCGGCAGAGAGTTGGGAACGGAGTATCTTAACACTAGGTTCCCTCTGCCTACCCCATTGTTTGCGGGATACAGCGTGAAGCTGATTTTTTAAATATATTAATATTATTCTTTTAATGATACCTACGTGTTATTTAACTATACATTTTTTTTTATTTCATAGCGGTTGTTCAGTAGTAGTGGCTACTGCCTATTAGTATTGAATTTCACTTGTAAATTATGCTATAGCTGTTATTATGCCATTTGGATAATTTATTTACTAGAAAAGAATATTGTTGTTGTTATATCTAACTTTCACAACACTTTAACGATCGGTGTTAACACCGATCGCCTATTTGCCTTGTCTAGGTTATAAATGATATATTAAATATAAACTTATATCTATACTATTATAAAAAGAAGATATGTATGTTTGTAGTGAATAAAAATAAAAAGTATTGAATCGATTTTAAAAATTCTTTCACCATTAGAATGCTACATTATCGACGAGTAATATNATATATATATATATATATAGTGTTGTTGTAGAAAAAATTAAGGATCCCTACTAAAATTTTAGTATGTAAAATATCTAAATATATTTCTATATTTCTTCAATATGTAAAAAATGTAAAAATTCAATGTTTAAAAAAGTAGGGATAAAATTGAGGATAGAAACAAAAGATGTTTTACAAAATGAATCTCATATCTACAAAAAACTTCGTGATGCCATATGTCTTACTATTGTAGTTTTGATGATACAAATACTTTTTTACAGTTTAATATTAGATAGAAATACTGACTAGAATCAGAACATGTTATCCATACCTTTATATGAATCTTTATACCCTACTTTATAACCGAGACTGTTTCAATACCTTCTTTTAGTTTACTTTTTAAATTATTCAAAATCGGACATTCCATTCACAAGATTTTACGAATTTAATAATTCCAATCTGAACAATATATTTTTATTAATATATTTTTTTCGATTACGATCTCCACAAAATCTATACATTCTGTAGTCACCTACAAATATCACAGTTAACGTAGAGTACAGTGTAGCTCGGGTAAATGTGGTAAATAAAAAATAAAAATGTCAAGTATCCATCCATTCATTCTAGTATTATAAATGCATTAAAGTATATCTGTTTGTCTGTGACGCCACGTCCAAACCACTGAACCGATTTTAATGAAATTGCATATATATATTTGAGGTTCTTGGGATAAGTACAAGCATTTATCTCATATTTCAAAAAATTTGAATTTCATCGTTGTATGACCTTTCTGAACGCTTACATTTAAAGCTTCGGTTGTACGAAAATATTGTCTTTCAAAAAATCTAATAAAATAGTATGTGATATTATTTATATGTTAACCTTTGAAGATTGACATTTTAATATATTTTATTCTTAGTTAAATTTATCGGGTTATTGTTGATGTCCTTTCTGTAATTTGGTATTAATTCTTATGTAGGTAAATATACAATTCAATCATAAAAATAACAAAACGAATATGTTGTTGGAATCCACAATGGAAGGCTTGCCCGTAGCTACCTCTGCCAGCCTTTTTGCGTGTTCAGTGTCTTCCCGCTGGGGTGTCAAGTGGTGACGAATGCGGTTTTGGGGACCACCACCCAGCACGACATGTCCGGAACGGCGGGAAATGGAGGACGATGTTAGAGATGGTGCTATGTACGTGACATGACAGAGATACGGGGGATGGAACAGAACATGTATGAATTATTAGATGTGATGGATAACAAAGATCTGAATGTTGTTTTTGTGACTAAGAGCAAGCGAAGGCGTAATGGCAGAACCGATTTGCGGTAGAATACAAGGCGTGTCTTTGGTTCGCTTCAAGCTGGGGATAACAAGAGTATTCTTGATATGCGCCAGTATCCTCAGCTTCTTTAAGCACATTAAGGACGTCTTAAGACATTAGAACAAGTGAATGAAGTGGTATTTCTGGGAAGTATGTTTAGTAAAGAGGGAAGGTGCCGGTAACAAAGTTTACGGTGCTTTAGCTGCGTTGCTCAGAAGGCGAAACGTCAGCACTTCTGCACGTTTGGTTGTAAACAGTACATTGTTGGTATCGACGCTGCTATTCAGCAGTGAAACGTGGGTTTAACGGAAGAAGAATGCAAAAAACAATACTTCTGTGCGATCATCAATATGCAATTTCTTCAAATATACCATGCCAAAAGTGACTATAATAGTCACTTTTGGCATGTTATCTAGATTGAAATTGTACTATAATAAAACCATGAATAATTTCATGATTTTCACGAATCTTTCGGGACGCTAGTATATTATAGTTTTTGTTTTAGTGTAAATTTTTTACTACGCACAAACATTTTTCACGGACCACCCGGCTTCCTACGCTGGTTTACGAATGAGTGAGCATTGAGAAAAGTTACTTTTACAGGGAATTTCACGATGAAAAGTTAATATTACGATGTAACAAATGCATTGAGGTTATGGGGGACGATATTGAAAAATAAAAATATTTTTGAGTTAATTTGAGTGTCTTTTCACGCGTACACCGAGAATATATTGCACCCGCCTGATATATAATCAAATAAACACAGGAAACATTTTATATACATTTATATAGTATTTATAATTAATATTTTAACCGTGATTCAAGCGTGTGACTGTGAAAACAACAGACTTTGGATTCGATTCCCACTCGACGAAATGAAATATATTTTAGTATTGTCATTTCCTCGCTCTGGAGGCGAGACAAAGCGCGGCGTTGGCGTAAAGTGGAGAACGGAAGTGTCTTAATGGGAACAGAGTGTCTTAACACTAGGGTTGCCTCTGACTTTGCGATGTGCACAATACAGCGTGAAACTAAAAAGTAATACATATTGTAAATAAACAATTGCGAACAATATTGTCGATTTAATAACAAAAATATATGAAGTCTTCTACAGCCAAAAGCAGCTCTGTTAGATGTAGACGTTATTATAACATAAAAAGTTCGATTTCTAATCCTATCCGGTTATTAGAGACGTCGTTATGGGGTATAATGGTTTAAATGGCTACCGTCAAAGGGCAAGCGGTTGGACGTCTAATTAATTGAAATAGTTTGAAGAGATGGCATGTCATAATTCTAAGTAAACTGTACTCGATAGAGCCGGTCTGCTTGGATGCCACCCAGGGAAGGTCCAGCACTGGCTGTGTGGTCGATGAATACGAGATTTGATGAAACTGGTTGCAAGACTGTATAAGATATAGAAATAATAATATAGAGAAAAATTATATTGATATGTTGTAGTGTTAAGAATTCTTATATATTCTTATCTTATGAGCCAGTCATCAAGAATAATATAAGGCCAGCGTGTGACTGTGTGTAAACGATAAATTGTGGATTCGATTCCCACTCGACGAAATGAAATATATTTTAGTATTGTTATTTCCTCGCTCTGTTGGCGAGACAAAGCGCAACGTTGAATTCCGCTACTCAACAGGCAATGCTTCCAAAATTCGGCGGAAAGTGGGGAACGGAAGTGTCTTAATAGGAACAGAGTGTCGTAACACGAGGCAACTCTGACTTTTCGATGTGCGGGATACGACGTGAAGCTAATATAGTAATAATATCCATATATTTTCGCCTCTATTGAGGACAAAAGAGCTTATTTTTTCCCAAGAAATCGAAGTATTCTTGCCCCAATTTCACGAGTGGAAAAAACTGATCGAGATCAGTATGACTTAGTATATGTTTGCTTTGTATATATTATTTGTGTGATTGTTATAATAAAAGTTTACATAAGTAATTATATTTAAAAAAAATATATATAAATAAATATTCTTATAAGCAATTAAATTGAAGTTTTAGTTTGATTAACTTCATCTTTCTCAAATGTTGCATGTTTCGTATGTAAAAATGACGAAGCTATAAAAATGCAACATTCGTCCTTAGTAATATTGATCAAAAATAAAAATAAATCAGCTTCACGCTGTATCTCGCACACAACAGTGTAGGCAGAGGGAACCTAGTGTTAAGACACTCCGTTCCCCACTTTGTGCCGAATTCTGGTCCGAGGTATTGCGTGTTGAGTCGCAGAACTCAACGCCACGCTTAACCTCGACACCAGAGCGAAGAAATGGAAATATAAATGTAAATATTTCCTCTCCTCGAGTGGGGATGGAACCCACAACCAGTCGGTTTTACAGTCACACTTCGTGCCGCTGCGCCACGACTGGCCTCTTTAATAGTAATATTTATAATTCTTTGACATGCCAAAATAAGCATTAATTATCTTTATTCACTGTCCTTGTACATCAAAAATTACAATGAAGTAAAGAAATTTGACAGTAGTTCTCTGTATCTTAATTTTTTTTATAATACTCCTTACTTTCTATATATAGGTGCCAACTGTCAACAATGATATATTGGAACAAACAGAGTAGAATTTCTGTTATATCGAAAAGTAAAAATAAAAATTTGCTGTATCGACGGCAAACTGAGATAAGCACAGATTCAAATTAAATAAATTAAAATTAAATTAGCTTCACGCTATATCCCGCACACAGCAGGTTAGGCAGAGGGAACCTACTGTTAAGACACTCCGTTCCTCACTTTCTGCCGAATTCTGGAGGTATTGCGTGTTGAGTGGCAGAACTCAACGCCGCNACACACACACACACACACACACACACACACACACACACACACACACACACACACACACACACACACACACACACACACACACACACACACACACACACACACACACACACACACACACACACACACACACACACACACACACACACACACACACATATATATATATATATATATATATATATATATATATATAAGCCTTTTTCAAATTAGTGGATTCAACCTAAAAACCTCATTTTTATAATAAATCATTAAAATGAAGTTAAATAAATAAATAAGGTTTTATATTTCTGCATGCTATCTATATATCTATAAAATATTACTCTGTACAACTTACTAGGAGCCCATAGCCATTAGAGGGTAGCTGTTGAACTATTTGTGTTTGTTTAGATTTAAATTTTAATAAAATGTAAATAGGTCAGGGGCTGGTGGTGATATTTCGGTTTAATTGATTTTAAGGAAACCAGAAAATAATTTGTTTGACGTTTTGCTTTAAACTTGACCGGAACGATAGTAAGAATGCTTTCTCATTGGTCTATTTCCCATACAATAAATAAATAATATTTCACAAACGAAGATCTATGTGTATACTGTGGATCCGGCCTAAGACTAACATAACATAATGGAAATTGTATGATAGAAATATTATTTTATGCGCTTACTAGGAGAGTATAATGGTTAGGTTAGGTTAGATTAGGTTTTGTGGTCAGTTGTGGCGTAGGAGCACAAAGTGTGACTGTAAAACCGACTGGTTGTGGGTTCGATCCCCACTCAAGGAGATGAAATGTTTACTTAAATTTATATTTTTATTTCTTCGCTATGGTGTCAAGGCAAAGCGCGGCGTTGAGTTCTGCCACTCAACACGAAATGCCTCCAGAAATCGGCAGAAAGTGGAAAACGGACTGTCTTAACACTAGGTTCCCTCTGTCTACCCTGCTGTGAGCGGGATACAGCGTGAAGCAGATTTTTTTTTAGTAGCTATTGGAATATTGATGTATCAGTATAATGTAAAAAAGGTGGAAACATGCAATGTGTGTGTCAAAAGATCTTAAATCAATTACTTTACATTTATTAAAATCCTAAAAATAAAATTTAAGTTGTTTGTTTATTTTTTTTTGTTTGTTTTTATTATTGTTATTTTAAACTGTTTATTGATATATTTACGCTTAAAAACCGGCATTTTTGTGACAGTTTCATTCACTCATCAAAAACTGAACTAATTTTTGGTACCGAGGTAGACTTTTATACATACATACAGGAAAAAATTTTAACACTGATAATAATTACTATCTAGAAAAAAAAGTTTAATATGAAAGTTAGATCAAATAACGTAGATAAATACAGCGATTTTAAAAATAACAAAATATTAATAATTAATAGTATTCATTTCTTTAAAAAAAAATGCAATCAAAACATAAATGTGAAATGAGAACCAAGTTAAATAATGGTAAGTAATGCCTCACGACTTCACCGACAAATTATTGGAAATCAATATGGGTGCCGTGTTCACTCGGGATAAAATTCCAGCTCTAAATTTGACTAGGATTTTTTTTACCATCAGGCACCAAACTAAATATCAACCTAACAGTCCAGTACAAGCTGGAAGTGCACTTACTTGTAAATATAATAATAACTAAAAATCAGCTTCACACTGTATCCTGCACATAGGAGGGTAGGCAGAGAGAGGAAATCTAGTGTTAAGACACTCCGTTTCCCACTTTCCGCTGAGTAACTAAAACTAAAAACTAAACTTAAACTAACTAAGTAATTAACTAGATCTGCAATTATTTTGTCGGTGAAGTTATGAACGATGTATAACTTAACATTTATTTAAATTGGTTCTCATTCTCATGTACCTAAACTGCTTACACTGGCCTAGAGAGATGTTTGCTGAAAATGTTGTCTACTTTTTAAACAAATATATTTATAAACAATTTTAATATTCCAGAACAAAATTTTAAAATAAAAAATATTTTAAAATTTTGTTTAAAATAACAACATCTGGTCTTGCCAATAAATTCGTTCCCTTAAATGGAAACTAAATACACACAACGCACGACGACGACACTGTCCACTGCGACATGACGGTTACTGACGACACCTACCTACCTACCTATGGAAGAAAGTTTTTTTTTTTTATAATACACACTTACTAGGAGCGCATAGCCATTAGAGAGTAGCCATTGAACTATTTGTATCGACGATTTAATTAATAAATAAATATAGAAGATATAATAATGTGATGGTGCTATAAAAATATGGGTTGGTGAGGAGAGTGGAGGATTCTTTATTAAAAAAAACGCAGACAAGTTAAAATTAGTGTGCTAGAATTAAATAGTGTTGCGATAATAACCGTATTTCCTATCGAAAATTTGAGAGAAATCGAGCGAATGATCAAAAATACCCTGAGTAAACAAAATGTAATGAATTGACATTGTAATTTTAATTTATTAATAATATCAGAAAGTAATAAATAATACAGCTGTTTGTTGATACAGTTATAAAAAAACCGTGTATAAATAAATAAGTTCTTATATAGCATAAAATGAAGTCAGTTTAAAAATAAAAATAATTTTACTTTTTTAAATATATTTTTTTTATTTTGCTGAATAAAGGAAAAAATGAAATTGAAAAAAGGAAAAGGGGGTAGGTGAGTTGGGGTTACACAGGCCGTATCGGCCTGGAAACACTTTCGCAGTTAGGCCATTCCATACTGGCGTGGAACAAAGTTTCTACGAATCCGCACAGTAGTGGAGTGCCACGTAGACAGGTGGTGTGGGTGGTATTCGAGCTTGTGACCTGCCGTCGAATTTTATTCGGCGGCAGGTAATAGGTCAAACAGTTCTTCAGAACACTCTCCGTGATAAATTTCGCAGGTCTCGAGATCCCGGATCCCAGAGAATTTGGATTGGATTCGAACGGCTCTACGTTGCGCAGCCTCAGTAAACAGCGTCCACTATGCTATCATCTGCATAGCAAAGTATGCTAGATTCCTCTAAAATGTAATAGATATGTAGAAGAAACAGCGTATGGGACAGTCCCCAGCCTTGGGAGACGTCAGCGTTCACGAGCATGTATTCTAAGCAAAATCCGCCGCCAGCGACTTTGATGCTGCCCCAGTGAGAAAGCTGGCAATCCACTTGCTTAAATTCTCTGGGAGCCGTATGATGGAGGAGCGCCCCTGGCCACGCTCGATCGAAGGCCTTCACTATGTCCAAACAAAGTGCCAGGCTCTTGTTTTGGATAGCCGCAGCCCAGTGGAGGGTCAGGTAAACTAGAAAATCACCGGTTGAACGACCATGGTGGAAGCCATTGACGAGAATTAATCAATCCTCCAGATAAACCAAGAGCGGGTTATTTATAATACTCTCCATTTCTTTTAAGATAAGCGAAGAGAAGTGAGTGAGAACTCTGTTTTATTTTAATTTTTGTTAATACTCGAAATAAAGAAAAGAAAGAAAAAGGCATATATTTTATTTATGTATGACAACATTATATGAGAAACAATGAACGCTATTTTACAATAAGTGTCTAATAAGTAATAATAAAATAATAATAATATTTGAGAGGCCGGTCGTGGCGCAGCGGCACGAGGTGTGACTGCAAAACCGACTGGTTGTGGGTTCGATCCCCACTCGAGGAGATGAAATATTTACTTAAATTTATATTTCCATTTCTTCGCTCTGGTGTCGAGG
>JAAIXJ010000430.1:34844-69906 GCA_013403705.1 Heliconius hermathena | reverse complement strand
GTGTCACATCTCTAGGTTTTCAGGTTTCCTCTCCGTATACTGCAGATTGCAGCGTGATTTAATTTACTTATAATACAAGCGACCCAAACGTGACCTCCTCTCCTTACATTATAGCCAAATTATACAAAATTTATCCAAAAATTGTAGCCTATGTGATGTTGTGATGTATAAGTAAGGTATTGTAAAGTCTCATTTAATATCTCTTTTTTTCAATCTTCTTTTTTTAAAATCTCTTTTTTAGTGAAAGTGGAACAAACATAATGTCATAAACTTTCACATTTATAATATTAGTAGTATTTTATAAATTTAAGTTATATGTTATATTTGAACTTTCAATCCCTCTGACAACATCTCCAATTGAATTCAGTGTCAAAAGTTTGCTAAAAGCAAGCTTTGAAATATCCATAAGTAAAGTTAAGGGAATTTTTGAAAAATATGATATAAGGGGGCAAGAGGGCGGGAGGCCGGCAACAACTTGGAAGAGTAATCGGTCCCTCGGGGGCCATGATGAATCTTTCAAACGCTTTATCGCTTTGCATCGGGAATCGAATCGCCGGTCTTTACTCATCCTCGCATCATACAATTTATAGGTGTTATCGAAACATAAATATTTTACGCTCTGCGTGAGGGATTAACAGCTTTTTAAAAGATTTTTATGATATTTAGATTATTAGGTAAGGAGTTGTGGAGGAATATTTGACTTTTTAGGGTTTTGCACCTTTTAAGTAAAAAAGGAACCCTTATAAGATCACTTTGTTGTCTGTCTGTTTGTCCGTCAAGAGCCTTTATCTCAGCTTAGAACGATTAGAGATATCGAGTTGAAATTCAAATTATATCATCAGATCTCAGATCTACGGCCCCATGATTTTCAGAAAAAAAAATCTACATTGACTTAAAAAAAAAGATATGGCCGTTTATATCGCAAAAAAACGCATATTTCTACCCTATAAAGAGAATTTGGCAGCTAGCATTTACAGGTAGTACTAGTTCAGGAAAAAAATTGGAAAACTATACATTTGTGATTAAATCCTAAAAAATAATAGCTTTAAAATAGGGGCAAAATTTGGTATTAAATCCGATACAAGTGGTATCAAATGAAAGGGCTCTAGCTAGGCTTGAATTTCAGAAAAAAGCTCGAGATCGCCAATTTTTGTACGGAACCCTAGATGGGCGAGCCCGACTCGCACTTATTTGGTTTTTTTTAGTTTAGATGGGGTATTAAAATTTATAACGTGTCTAGTTTACGTTTAATATTCAAAATTCCATAAGCTTTATGCATTTTTCGGCCAAAATAAATTTTGCGCGGTCATTCCACACTAATTTTTGTTATTGCTTTGCAGAAATTACGTATGTTTTCGCTGCTAAAGGAATTCTAAACTCTTTTAATTTTCATGTACACAAAACGCTTTGCAAACCGTGCTGTAATAACTGTGTAAAAACTAAGTGTATACTAATTGTAGTTAAGTTTATGTTATGAATTCTTCGCTAAGTGGTTTAGCTGGCCATAGTCGGAGGTGAGACTGCGCCGCCGAGTTGAGGAGGTCACATTACACACCGCCCGGCCACACGCTGGCCCCCGTTCTCAACTTGGCGTGCTTACATCCCTCGTTATATCACTTAATGAACATAATTACAGTTCATTTAGGCAAGTACTTACTAATTTGTGTTTATGTTAACCAGCAGTTATTTGAACTTTATTTCTTGCCGGCGAAATTGTTTAAAGCCCCACGTGTAGGAGTAATTATTATGTACATGTCCTCGCGATGTACGTTTGGAAAGTTAATTTTGTTAATACAGAGAACGATGTACGTATGTATGTATAAGATATAAAAAAAGAAGCACAAGCGTCTGGCCTCATACACTTCATACGCGACTGTAATTGCGACAGGCTGTGGGTTCGATTACCTCTGGAGAAAATATTTTATATTTTCATTTGTTTGTCTGTTGTCTGTTTGAGGCCAGTCATGTCGTAGCGTGGCGCAGCGGCACGAGGTGTGACTGTAAAACCGACTTGTGGGTTCTATCCCCACTCGAGGAGATGAAATATTTACTTAAATTTATATTTCCATTTCTTCCCTCTGGTGTTGAGGCTAAGCGCGGCGTTGAGTTCTGCCACTCAACACGCAATGTCTCCAGAATTCAGCAGAAAGTGGGGAACGAAGTGTCTTAATACTAGGTTCTCTCTGCCTACCCTGCTGTGTGCGGAATACAGCGTGAAGCTGAAATTTATTATTTATTTGTATAAATAAATAAATTGACTTTCTGCTACAAAATTATTAACGCGACAAAAAAGTTGTTATTAGTTGTTGTTAGTTGTTGTTGTTGTTAGTTGTTGTTAGTTGTTGTTGTTGTGTTGTTGTTGTGTTGTTGTTGTGTATATATAGTGTAATTAGTTAGTTAGTCAGTCAGTCATATTTTATGAGTTTGATAGAAATATTACGATGTACCCTTACTAGGATCGCATAACCGTTGAAGAGTGCCCATCTATTGAAATATTTGTACGAAAATGTATAGATATCAATAACCTAATTAATATACAAACATACCAATAACCTCTTTTTTAATTACTTAGTAATACGCTTTATTAATAAAATTAAAGAAATATTATATAAAAAAAAATTAAAAATATTATATGTATATATTTTGTCATAGCTAATTGTACAAGAAGTTAAAAAGTAATAAGATAGCACTCGATTCTTTAGTTTCTGCTTATTTAGATATGTTAAATATAACATGGGAAAACTAACTAACGTCCGAATTAATCTAATATAATAGGGGAAATTGCTAGATAAAAAATCTCTTCCGTTAGAGACAAAGCTACTACGTGTAGAAAGACAAGTTTGATATTCTAAATCCTTAGGGAACGTAGTGGTGACTCCCTGAACTTCCCGAATTCTGGAGGGTCACGTCTCGAGTAAGGTCACGTAATTAAAACTGCGTACAACGATTATTTTTAATTAAACAAATATAAATAATAATTTGCGGGATGTCTAGGTTTTGAAATTCATCTGTCTCCTTTATAAACGTTTCTGCCATACATCAAAATGGATCTTCCACACCTTTTGGATCTATTAATTAAATAAACATTTTAATTAGTAAATCTATGATCGAAAATTGATGAGTAATTTATTTATTTATACAATGTCTTGAATCTAACAAAATATAACCATATAATATTTAAAATATATTCAGCTTCACGCTGTATCCCGCACACAACAAGGTAGGCAGAGGGAACCTAGTGTTAAGACACTCCGTTCCCCACTTTCTGCCGAATTCTGGAGGCATTGCGTGTTGAGTGGCAGAACTCAACGCCGCGCTTTGCCTCGACACCAGAGCGAAGAAATGAAAATATAAAATTAAATAAATATTCCATCTCCCCGAGGGGGGTTCGAACCCACAACCAGTCGATTTTACAGTCAGTCGCACTTTGTGCCGCTGCGCCACGACTGGCCTCATTATTTAAATATATTCAATTGCTAATAATTAAATATTATTCAATTTAGTTATGAAATATTATTTAATTTAACAATTAAATATTATTTATTAAAGGATTGCTTAAAGGAACCTTACTTAACGCCGATGTTTCATTTTATGAAAGAGAAAGGAAAAAAAAAAACATATTTGTATGCTACTGTATAGAAGTATTACGATTTTTATATACTAGGAGCGCATAACCGTTAGAGAGTAACTTAAAAGCTATCGCACTTACATAGATGTACAAATAGTATGTAAAATTATAATATCAATAACATACTCTGGGGGTTAACTGTGAAATTTAAATTTTTACTATAAAAATAAATAAATTGTCATGTTTTGAACAGGTGTATTTTTATATTTTCAATTATTTTACAAATATATATTTTTACAGATAAGTAAAAGAATTCATTGACTTAAAATTTACTTAGACATATCGTTGCGAGGTCAAAGTTAATTTCAATATTTTGTTTCTACCGTGTATTTTGATGTAAAGCTCCTTTCGATTTAGATCATTTTTGTATATATAGCAGAACTTTTGATACTCTTCTTTTAAATAATAATAAAAAAAAATAGCGGACAAAAATACATTTTTAGTTTCATTATACTATAACTACAATACATATACTTGGTTCGTACTATAAACGTTATTTTTAAATGAATTATAATAATATTAAAAAGGAACAAATTTTGGAAACATCGAGTGTTGAGTGGGGAATCTCAACGCCATACTTACTTACACCAGAGCAAAGAAATGAAAATATGATACAATTAATTTCCTCGAATGGTAATCGAACCTATAACCCGTTGTGTTTTCAATCACACGCATGTGCCCAGCACCAGGACTGACCTCATTATTTTATCTTTAAATTAATTACAAACAGTTACTTAATAATGATCAAATCATTTAAACAGATGCTGACCCTCATCCTATGACCGAATGCTACTACTGCACATCTACGTATTGATCAATGAAATATATTTAGGTCTTACTACCAGGTTTTCATGAGTAACTAAGAGACGTTTAACCAATATATTTTTTTTATGACAATAAAATGTGGGAGACTATTTAAAATTTAAAAAATAAAAAAAATATATATTTTCGCATAAATTAAAACTTATAAAGATTAGATTACAATTAAAACTTTATTAAATGATATTTTTTTTATTTAATAATATAATTATCTTTTATCTAATACATATAAGTATAAATTAAAAGTATATAAAATTCAAATATTTAGTTGTTTACTAAAGAATATATATTATACAGGGCGCCATCTAAAGTACTTGAATTGAAAGTGTTAATCAAATGCATCGTCGACGATGTTTGTTTCGCAGTTTCTTTGCAATCGTACAATAATTTGTCTCTAGATGGTATTACAGTTGAATTGTTTTTAAATAAAAAGTTAAAAAATTAATAAAAATGTAGTACTTTTTATTTTTTTTCTCTAAGGAATATATTTAAAATATTTAGTATTCTTAATAAAACGTTAAATTTATATTAATAATTATAATTAGGTAATTTTTGTTAATTTTATTAAATAATGTAAGTTAAAGCAACCTACAATAATACTATTGTCTTCATCACTAAATACTTTTTTGGGGTAAACCTAAGTATATACAGAGAACAAAAACCATAATTGGTTCAGAATATTATATTTAGATTTAAAAATATTAAATATTATTTCAATTTAAAAATAAAAAAATCAAAAGTCTGAGGGCAGTCGTGGCGCAGCGGCACGAGGTGTGACTGTAAAACCGACTGGTTGTGGGTTCGATCCCCACTCGAGGAGATGAAATATTTACTTAAATTTATATTTCCATTTCTTCGCTCTGGTGTCGAGGTTAAGCGCGGCGTTGAGTTCTGCCACTCAACACGCAATGCCTCCAGAATGCGGCAGAAAGTGGGGAGCGAAGTGTTAACACTAGGTTCCCTCTGCCTGCCCTGCTGTGTGCGGGATACAGCGTGAAGCTGATTATATTTTTAAAAATAAAAAAAATAATACTAAACAGTTTAGTGTACACTTACATACAACTTAGTACGCAGTGAGACCTAGTGACCAACCCACCCTATTCCACCTTTCACCACAATTCTTTGGGTTTAGTGGCGGAACTCAGCGTCGTACATTAACTCCCCAATGTAAAAAAATGAAAATAATTATAAAAATATCCCAAATTGGGGTGAATTGAACTCGCAGCTACCGTATTTACAGTCAGTCATAGTTCCATTGCGTCACCATGACCTCAAATACATATGTCGATATATAGTATATCATACAATATACAAAAATTGAATAGCAAATACTGAGCATTTGAAACTATACACTTTTTTAGTTGCACGCTGTGTCCCGTAAGTAGCAGGGTAGGCAAGGGGAACCTGAGAACGTAGTGTAAGGACACTCCCTTCCCAATAATTCACTTCCTTCCCCACTTTTCACCGAGTTTTGAAGGCATTGCGTGTTGACTAGCGGAACTCAACGCCGCCTCGTTACACAAACGGGTGGAAAGGGAATCGAACCCATAATCTGTCGCATTTTCAGCCACGATTGGCCTTTCCGGGCACGACTGGCCTAGCTCAAGTAATATAATAAATTACAATCCTTTTACTAACAATTTCCGTATTGATACTTATAAAATATAATAAACAAAACTATAATAAAGCTATACATTCATTATGTGAAAGTGTTTTATGTAATGGAAGCTGTCTACGCAAGAAAATTATTTTTTTTTTGTTGTTTTGCGCGCTTCCTCGATAAAAATCATTTGAAAGTGATGGCAAAACGAGCTTAGGTCCATTATTGAATGTGTTCTTGATGTATGTTCTCGTAAGATCCATGTTGATACAATCCGGATATTTATATAATAATTATAATCTAGATATATTTAAGCGTGTAAATATATTTTAATAATCTATAATTTTCTTTAATCTATATTTTTTTATTTATTATATTAATACCATCGTCAAGGAAAAGTTTCTTTTAAGACACATGGTATGAACGGAGTGGTATAAAATTTGGCATACCATAACTTTGTATGATAAGGAAGAGCAGAATGTATATATATGTTTAAATAATGAATTAGAAATATATTAAATTAACAAAATAAACTATAAGCACTAACATAATATGTTTGACAATATACACTTTTGTATTTAAAGTGTTATATAATCTATACTAATATAATAAAGCAGAAGACTGTGCAGAAGACACTACGTGTATGACAAAAATATTCTATTCTATTAGATCTAAACAAAAAGTCTGTGATACCATATATCTATTTCTTATAAATAAGTGACAATTAGGGATTTTGTGACAAAAAATAATTAAAAATCGTAAAGGAATATGTAATCGATTTTTATTTCACATTTTTATTAAAAACTAATTATTTATTTCGTCATCAAGAAAATTTAATGAAGATAATCTTCGGCTTTTATAGAAAGTAATTTGGACGTGAACTTTTTGAGAAAATGTAAAATTAAATTAATTCAACGCTCTGTTTACGGCCACAAGCCTAGGCTCGAGTCCCGCGAGGGGCACCCTTGCCGCCAATTTTGTCCTAGCAAGCAGCGACGTAGTGCAGCACTTTCTCAAGATTATGAAAAATTATTAAATGTATAAATTATAAAATCAATCTTATGGCAAATGCAGCATAATAAATTACTTAGCATGCGGGCGAAGCCGCGAATGGGCCGTTGGTTTAATATATTTCCAATTCATTAACATGTAACGTGTATGCCACGTTGCTATGGCAACGCGTATTTTATGCTCCACTAGTTATAATAATTATAATAAGCATTCATTTTATTTCTTTTCTCTTCTTTTTTTCTCCGCTCTAATTGGTTAAAACAACACCGCTACCACAATATTTATTGTGTTAAATCTGTTTTAGTAAAAAATATAATATAAACTAGGGATGGAAAATTACATATATTTTGTTCTTTATACTTTTCACGTACAATAAGAAAATTGAAAAAGAATAATCTGCTAATAACTTTGACTAAATAAATTGAGCATTATTAGCACACGAATCACGATCTTTTTCTGATTATATTTCACGGCAGGAAAATGTTAAAAATATTTTTCTTTTTCTACAATAGGCGAAGCGTGGAGAATGGAATGACTTTCAAATTTGTCTCTCTCTCTCTACCTCGCATTTTGTGGAAGATGTGGAAAAAAAGAGGCCAGAGGTTGTGAGTTCGATACCCACTCGATTTCTTTGGTTTCTTCTCTCTGGTGTTGGCAAAGCGCGTTGTTGAGTTCTGCCACTCCACACGCAATGCCTCCAGAATCCGTAGCAAAGTGAGGAGCGGAGTGTCTTAACACTAGGCCTTCTCTGCGCACACTGCTACTTGCAGGATATAGCTTGAGACTGAAAAAAAAAATATATTTTATATAATCAGCAAAATCAATGTCACTGGCGAAACCTATATTTTCTATAGTTTATTTGTAAGTGAAACGTGCATTTCTTCACTGACCTTCGCACATAGGAAATTTTGTTTCCAGCCGACAAGCACGACACGGTTCGTTAGTTCATCCGATATCAGCTTTCCTGTCACCTTCACCTTAGTATTTAGATGATATCTAGAATTCTAGATCATTTGTTGGTACTTAATTTTATAATTAAATTATTTATCCTTGCTTTTCAGTTTTCAGTCTTTTCAGTTTCAAATCCAACAAAAGAAGTAACGTTTTAGTAATATTTTTAAAACTTAATAAATAAAAATAATAAATTCTCAAAATTTTACTATACAACAAGTCCTCGTCGGGTAACTCGTAGAAACACTAGTGATCAACTGGACTATACATTCCGTTTTCACTGTAATGTGGCTTTGATATGCTTATTAAAATATACGGTCTTTGAACATATATGATAGTGATATTAGATACGACACGCGACTATAATAGTGATTAGATCAGGTATTGTCGAGTTCCGGTAGCGCGGAGTGCTCTCGGTTTATACTGTGATTAATATGTTAGGAAAAGAATACTGTAGTAAGATATTGATCTATGTACTCTTTAAAAATATTATTTATTTTATATTTTAAAGTTTCTTTTATAAGTTTCATATATTTTTTTTTATGGAAAAGGACAGGCAAACAACAAACCTGGTAAGTGATTACCGCCGCCCACGACCCCGAGCAACACCAGATGAGCTACAGGTGCGTTGCCAGCCGACGAGGTGGAGGTAGACGCGCTTTTTGTAGGTACCGATGTCATATTGACCTGGAAACACTGCAGCGGGTAGGCCATTCTACAGTTCCGTGGCGCGTGGAAGGAAGTTCCTAAGAAACCGCACAGTAGTAGATTGCCACGTATCCAGATGGTGTGGATGATATTTTAGTTTTTGACGTACTGTGCGTTAATTACGTAATTTACGTATTTCATTAATCCCATTACCATCAAATCAGGATCTGATGATGGGATCAAATGGAAATCGAGGCAAAACTACGAATTTTATAGGAATGTAGTATGTATTTCATATATTTTTTATAATAAACATATATCTGTTATCTTATATGAAATAAGTAGGTTTAGTATAATAGTAAGTCAGTTTCTTTTTTACAACTTCACGCTGTATCGCTTATGTAGTAGGGTAGGCAGAGGGAGCCTATTGTTAAGACACTCCGCACCCTACTTTCCGTTGAATTCTTGAGTTGAGTGGCGGGACTTAAGATAAAAGTAAAACATGCAATTGTAACTATTTTAAAATATTATTCCTTTTATTTTCTCTTAAGGTTTTAATTTAACAAATCTTTAATAAATTACAAAATCTACGAGATAATACAGTTTCCTTAGTCAAACTTCCAGGTACAGTGTAAAAGACATCAACGAGATACATAACAAACAAATTGTATTGCCATACTACAATTACAACCAACAAAGATTACTTATTATACTTTTATCGTTATATTTGTATAAATTCCATTAATATACAAATAGTTTAACTAATTTAGTAAATTTTATTAATAATAATTAATGAATAAATAAGGAAATTAAATATTTTCATTTTTTCGCTCTGGTTTCCGCCACTTATCAGCAATGCCTCCAGAACTCGGAGGAAAGTGGGGAACGGAGTGTCTTAATACTAGGTTCCCTCTGCCTATCTTGCTATGTGCTGGATAGAGCGTGAAATAGTTTTTTTTTTTATTTCGATATTTACAAACATGCAACTACTGTATCTATTTACAAGTACTAACTATTGGTAAAAAATATTGTGTTGTTTATCAAGCTTATGTTAATAGGTATATGTGTATTTTGAAATGTTACAATTTAGTAAAATGTAAAAGAGGTCGTCTTGATATAGTGGGACAGCGTTTGGATGTAAACACGATGGGTGTGGGTTTGATGCCTGCGGGAACTAATGATTATATTTTTCTTTTTTTAGCTTCCCGCACCTGGAGTCTAGTATTAAGACACTCCGTTCTCATTAAAACACTTCCGTTCCTCACTTTTCGCTGAGTCCTGGAAGCATTGCCTCTTTACCCGCTATAGTATACAAAGCCCAGCGCTTAAAGTACCCCAAATATTGTATTATGTATAAGTTTCCTTAACTTTTATTTGGCACAGCAGAAATATTGCTTATAAGAATAATGAAACAAACTACTTAAAAACAGTATGTAGTGCATGTAAAAAATGTCGAAGAATACAATGTTAATAATAAAAGTATGTTACTTCAGTAAATACTTCCTAATATTATCTATGTGAAATTCCCCTGCATACATAACGTTATAATAATATGGTGCGGCGTCACGCTACTTTCCTATATTTGTTCGTAGTGTGTACATNATATATTCAAGGCATTGCGTATTGAGTTGCTCTCAACAACGCGCTTTGTCTTGTCACCAGAGCGAAAAAAATAAAATATGAATAAATAATAATTTTTAAGTAAATTTAAGAAACGTTTAAAGAATTTCAGCTAATTTCTTAAGTGCTTTTGAGGCTTAAATGATTCTTTCTATGTACTGCTAGTAGTTCTAGTACTTTTTGTGAGGCAGATTTACGATTCATTTATTTTTGGTTGGATTACCAAAATTAATTCTTGCACTGTGTTAAAATATTAATAACTTAAACACTTGCTAGAACCGAAATAATGTCTAACAAGCTGAAATTCTAATATCTTAATATCTAATGTCTGGCTTATTTGCGTAAAGCATTTGAATGGTTTCCAAAAGGAGCGAGTTTAATTCCCGTTACGTTTCATATTTATAGGTTTTTAAATACAATATATGCTTTTTTTTAAATGTGACTAAGAATTTTATTAATAACCCTTTGCCTCTCACCACTAACCTCAGAAACCGTAATGGATGCCAAAAAAAAACTGTATAACAGTTACTTAACATTGATACCGATCGACAGGTGTTATATTAGCAGTACGCACGCACTTTGAAAATCAGGTCGTGCTCTCACTGCATTGTTGACTATTTGAGAATGAGTTTGTATTTTTTTATATATTTTTTTATGTTAAGTAATTATTACATTACAATCTTACTGTTATTAAATAATTATTTTTAAATTTCGGTAAGGGCTATAAAATGTTTTCGTTATATGTAAATTATTTGGGTGTTAAATGACATCTTTACAATGAGTCAGCGTTGACGCTGTATCCAGCACACAGCAGGGTAGGCAATGGGAACCTAGTGTTAAGACATTCCGTTCCCCACTTTCCGCCGAATTGTCTCTGTGTTGAGTGGCGGAACTCAACTGACTGTAAATGTGAGTGACGATTGTGGATTCGCTACCCACTTGAGGGAAAGACATATTTGGAAATTTTCGCTCTGGTAACAAGACAAAGCCCATCGTTGAGACACTCGACACACAATGTCTTGAAAATGAAGGAAAAAGCTGGGAACGGTGATATCTTAACATTAAATTCCTTTTACCTAAGGTGTTATATTGTACAACATGAAGTCCATTTATCATTTATTTACCTTGGGTGTTTATCAAAATTGAAAAAAAATTATATGTTAGTATTGTATATATTGAAAATCTGAATAATTAAATATTTAATAAATAAAGTAAATATGAAAGAGAATGGATGTTTGTTCCACTTTCACGTAAAAACTACTGAACAGTTTTAGATGAAACTTAACATTAATATAGCTTATAGATAAGAATAATACATAGGCTACAATTTATTTAAAGATTTTATATAATTCGGTTATAATATATCAATTAGTTTGTTAGTAATAAATAAATTCTAGATCGTTCTATTAATATTTCCATATAAAATATAACTCTACTGTCCAACAAAAGTAACAGCTCAACGGTAATAGTGACCTGTCTGTAACACGTTATGTTGTTCACTTTCAGTGAACGAGAGCGAGTGTGCATTCGTTCATGTTTCTTTTTGCTTTGTTTGTGTTGCGCAAATTTTTCTTGCAGGATTTTTTTTATATTCAATACGTATAACATTCGTTTATTATTAATAATTTAAATATATTATTAATTATAATAGGTATAACATCTTTTTATTATTTTGAATAAACGAAAATAATAAAATTGAAATAAAAAAATAATTTATGTAATTTTTTTTGTTATAAAATAATATAAGCATTTCATAACAATAATAATTATGGTGATTTTTATATAGTTTATTCTTAAATCAAAAAATCTTTATTGTATCATCCTATTTTAATTTTTAAGAAATATATTTCCAAATAAAAATTTTAATAAGAACTTGGTATAGACATATTTAGCAAATTAAAATATATTTTCAATTTAATAATTGTACCTTCGTGTTTTTCTAAAACATAAATCAAATTCTATTTTTTTTTGTTTTATTTCAGGTATCATTTCGAACAGCATATTGAAAATTTATGTAAAATCTTAACTGGAACCATTTATAACGTATTTTCGCGCGTATTTCCAGATACTAAAGTTGATATTGTCTTAGCAATTTGTAAATACGGATTAGATTGAAACCATCGAGGGGCAGTGTCGCGAAACTCAAGCACGTTGCGATATAAAAGGAAGTTTAGTTAAAATTTCTTTATCACACACCGGCTAACTGCACCAGAGATTGGTCTTCTTACCATCACGATGTCCGCACGGCTTTTGGTGAGTGGACCAAGTATAATAAATAAATGTGTATATATATATATATATATATATATATATATATATACATACATACATATATAGTTGTTAGTTACAGACAGACAAGTGTTGATAAGTGTTTAACGTGATAATTACGTGAATTGTGATATTAGATGTGATTAAGGATTTTTTTTTAATTATTTTAATTTTGATCACCTATAAGTTTTGTAATTAATATAAAAAAAAAATTGTTATGCTATATTATAGTGTCACTTTAAAGTATACCACCATAGTCATCATGGGGACACAGTGACCTACTTATTAATTAAATATAGTGCATAACTAGGTATATGCTACAATTTTTTTTATGTAAAATATATAAATACTATATAATTATAATGGAATACAGTTATATTTTTCATAAAAAAATATATATTTTACTCACAAAAACTAAAGAAGGAAAATGGACAATTCTATAACAATTCAATTTGAACAACAGTTAACAACATTTTACAAAATCCATCTCCAAGTCTGCGGGCGCCCTATTTCCTACTTTTTCTCTTTTCTTTTAACCGCTGTAACAAAAACACAAACAAAATGAGAGTGAGAGGCTAAAACGTTTTTATTTTTTGTTCGAAAGCGAATCATTCCGTTACAACATCAAAAGTTAAATTACTGAGACGATTGTCGGTATAACATGGGGACATTCTATTGTAACACATTTAGAAAGTTATACTATATAACTTTTGTACATAATTACAGTAAATGTTATATATTTGTAATGATATGTTAATATTTTCTTTGGTTTGTTCTGGTGGCGAGGCGAAACGCGGCGTTGAGTTTCGCCACTCAACACGCAATGCCTCCAGAATTTGGGAAGTGGGGAACGAAGTGTCTTAACACTAGGTTCGTCTACCTTGCTGTGTGTGGGATACAGGATGACACAAAAAAATATGTTAATTTCTCTCAGATTGTGCTTTAGCGAATGATGAACTGCTATGTCGTTTAGCGATCTTGTGTAATTCTAATATGCTTTGCGATAGTTTTTGTGATAAGATAATTGTGAATTAATGATAAAGGAAGTGGATTAAGTAAAAAAGATATAAATTTGGTTTTTGTAAGTTGTCATAGTGTGCTGTTGTAGTGGCCGTGGTAGCGCAGCACAGTGTCTGACTGTAAGCGCGACGGTAGTGGGTTCGATTCCGACTCTTTCTAAAGTTTTCTTTTTAAGTTATATAAAGGCAAAATACCTTTGGGTAGACTTTATTGACAATTTATCTTGTAATTTCATTGTTTTATAGTTTGATTCTTGTGTTTAAAACTGATTTACTGATATCGAAAATATGTTAGAACACCATCACAATCAAGAACCTTTTCTAAGACGTTGGTGAAAAAGAGGTCCCTATGTTATTTTAGTTACGAATACTAGAACTGAAATTACATAAATATTAGAATGTTTGTAATTTATTTATTCACCCTTACTAACTAAATGTGACTCTTAACAAAACCATATAAAACTCCAATATCTCTAATATAAACAAACATTTCTATCAACAGCTTATACTAGTTTGTGTGGCGGAGCTATCGACCGTCATCCTGGCCGGCGGTGGCGGCGGTCACAAGAAGGTCATTATCCACGTCCCAGTGTTCGTCAAGCACCACCACCACAAGCACACCATAGTGAAGCATGTCCACCACAAGAGTGGGGGTGGGGGGGACGATCATTATGAAGTGTTGGGATATACGTATGGGGAGCCTAAGGGAGCGCCGCACTTTGGAGGAGGTTAGTTTTTTTAGGTTTACGTTGTAACCCGTATATAGTAGGGTAGATAGAGAGAGCCTACAGTTAAAACACTCCATCACCCATTTCTTGAGATGTTGGGAGTGGAATGGCAGAACCCAACGCCACGTTTTGTCTTGTTAACAGCGCGGGGAAATGAAAATATTGACGGTTTAATTTGCTTCAAATGAATATCGAACCCACAACCGTTACGTTTACACTCCACACGCTACATCAAAGTATCCCAAAGGTCTCGAGGTTAGTTATAGCTATTTAAATGTTCATTTTACATTAACGAAGACATACAGACAAGGATTTGCATTTTTTAAATACTTTTCAATCAGCACGTTAACAAAAGTTACTTATATATAAAGACAATTAGTTCGGAAAGTATCCAAATATAGCATATATCTAGTGATACGGATGTAATCAAAGCCCACAATCAGCGTAAAGTAAAATTTTTACTTGTTAAGTATGAACAAAAGATTTTATTGTATATATTATTATGCTTCTTGAGGTTATATAGGTCTTGTTTTGATATATTATATTGGTCCAAACGAATTCGAACCTGTACCTTATATTATAAGATATACCGTTAAGCTGTTTATGACGAAACTATATAAAAAATATATCTGAAACTTAGTATGCATTTAATTAAAATTACAGGCCACGGCTGGGGAGCAGCAGAAGAGGGTCACGGGCACGAGGACTCACCCGTCAGCTTCGAAGGTGGCGACCACGGCGGCTACGCGTTGAGCAGCGACGAACATGGATATTAACTTAACTTGAAAACCTAATTTAAAATTACTTAAAAATTATAAAACAAACGTACAAACCTACATTTTGCGCTAAATCATCTTATCATCAAAAAATCGTATGAACCAATTGCATCTAACTATAGAAAGATCGATATTTATAACAATTTTTAGATAAACATTAATGTATCGATTTAAGAATCTTGAAAAAACCGAAATAAAATACCTAAAGATACAAATTTATACCCACATTGTTCCTGTAATAGGGATTTATGATGATATTTTTATTATAGGCCATATATCAGGTTAAATGTGACTGTAAATCAACACGCCATTACTATTCCATAAATTGGTATAGTGTTTCTTATCGTTTTTAGTTTCAGATAAGAAAGAAGATATTAAATATTTTAAATTGTATGACAAAAGGAACCTAAAAGAAAAAAATGTATTTATTAAATTTAACAAATGATTTTAAAACAAGCTAAACTGTATGAAAGTACAATGTACATATTATTATGTGAAAATGTTCAAATCTTGTATTATTATTTAGTATTTAAGAGACTGTTGTTGTGAAACTATTCTATAAGTAATAACTGTAGATATTATTATTATATTTCTATTATTTTTGATGTGTGTTTCATGTTTAAATCTTGTTTGGTTACTTTAATAACGCTGTATCCCGCACCCTGCAGGGTAAGCAGAGGGAACATAGTGTTAAGACACCCCGTTCCCCACTTTTTGCCGAATTCTGGAGGCATTGCGTGTAGAGTGGCAGAACTCAACGCCGCGCCTGTCCTTGACACCAGAGCGAAGAAATGGAAATATAAATTACTGAGTTTATACTTTAATAACTACTTTATACTAATATACTTTAATAGCTTAATTAGATATTCGGTATAGAATAGCAGCGCTTTAAAATATATTATATAGACGACTTGATGCCAGACGTGGCGCGGGGACACCAAGTGTGACTGTAAAATCTACTGGTTGTAGGTTCGATCCCCATTGGAGGAAATGAAATATTTATTCAAATTTATATTTCCTTTTCTTCGCTCTGGTGTCGAGGAAAAGCACGGTTGAGTTCTGCCACTCAACACGCAATGCCTCTAGAATTCGGCGACAGTGGGGAATGGAATATCTTAACACTAGGTTTCTTCTGCCTATCCTGCTGTGTGCGGAATACAACGTGAACCTGATTAATGATTTATTTATTTATTATACAAAAGTTCTTTCTATAATACTTTATTTTAAGATTGTCTTTAAATCATGTAAAACATAATTTTTAAACATAATTTAATTTATTGATTTATATAAAAGCTGGTGTAATACATAGCCTAGTTAGTCCGAGTGTTGGTATTGAAGTATTTTAAGTATTAATATTAAATATTAGCTTTTACGTATTTCGCCCACATAGCCAATTGAAAATAAATAGGGTAGGCAACAAAAAATAAAATCAATTCAAACCAGTCGTTCCTGAGATTAGCATACTTAACAAACATACTCCTTAGTCTTAGAATATTAATACAGGTAAACATTTTAGTATTTGACATTAGAACCTCTAACCATAGTCGAAGCTTAAGTATTTTTATCCATTCATGATACAAGAAAGTAATGCAAAAGTTATTGCTCTGATATAATGATTAGGTGCATAGTTTTAACTGAAACCAATTAAAAAAATGTTTCTTGTAAATTTTATGTATCCAATTTTTGTTGTTTCTAAATCAAATGCAGTTTTTTTTATTTAGAAGCTAAAAAAAATATATTATATATTTTGAAAAAGTCATATAAAAACAAGTCAACACGCAATGCCTCAAGAATTCGGCGGAAAGTAGTGCACGGAATGTCATAATGGAGAACGGAGTGCCCTAGCACTAGGTACCCGGGTGCCCCCTGCCTTCCCTGCTATGTGTGGGATATGGCGTAAAGGTAAAAAAAATGTGTATAAAAATAAACATTACGTACTAAGTAAGTACTTCAAAATGTCTGGAACCGGGGTCACATAATTTATAACAAAAATATAAATTTTGTTATCAAATTTCCATCTCTAATTGAACATTTAGGAACAGCCTAATTGTTAACTGCTAAAACATTTAAACACATCTTGCTATAATAATATATGAATAATAATATTCTTCTTGTAATATATGAATGTAAAAATATTAACTTAGTAGTAATATTTTTTACCAATAAAAATCGAACTGGGGTTCAATTAAAAAAATAATTCCTATTTCCCTGGTCTGTTTCAGAGGCCAGTCGTGGCGCAGCGGCACAAAGTGTGACTGCAAAACCGCCTGGTTGTGGGTTCGATCTCCACTCGAGGAGATGAAATATTTAAATTTATATTTTCATTTCCTCATTTTGGTGTCGAGGCTAAGCTGATTTTTGTTTCCTTGGGCTGAAAAGAGGCCACGCGTAACGTTTGGTTCTGTCATTCAACACGAAACGTCTCCATATTGGGTGAAAAACTGGAAACAAATTGTCTTAAATTGGATATGCTCCGCATACTGGAAGTTACGTGAAGGTGAAACATTTTGTTATAAACAAATGCTCGTAGGTAAAGACACGCGATCAGTATTTTTTAAAAAGATAATGTCTAAAATATGAACTGTGAATAAAATTATGGTATTTGCTTTATCAATAAATATAGAGGATTTATTAAATATACTGATAAAGATGAAGCGTGAAAAGGCAGAGAATGAAAGAGATGAAAGGTTAACGAACAACTTGAGGGAAAATACGAAGTTTTTCTGGCGAGAAGTTAGTGTTTCTCGAGGTACCATGCCATGGAATGTGATGACGCCTTGGTCTCAAGTAACAGTGAAACGCTGAGCCTTGATGTAGCTGATGGTGAAATCAGTATAAAAGAAGTTGAGAGTGCAATAGAGCAGATGGAGTTACTGCCTAGATGATCAAATATGGTGGGCCACGCGTCTTGGACTTGTTCTTGCAATTTATGCTGGAAATCAAGGGAGGTCCCAGACGATTGGCGACCTGCGGTCATCGTGCCTTTGTATTTAGGCAAAGCTTCACAGATAGAACAGAACACTAAAATAATCTAAAAACAGAAAAGTTTGTTTAATTTAAATATAAAGTTTTTTATCAAATTTAGCCTACAGTCACGACAGTTGTTTTAGTCACAATTTAAATAATGGAACCAAATAACAGATAAACAGATAAAAATAATGGCCGAATGAAGTCGAAAATCACGAAATCGTTTTACATACAATTTCAGTTACTTTTCCTTTTGCTATTGTAAGCCGTGTGAAAAACAATATTTTGTGACTGGAGAAGTATCGAGGTATGATGATAAGTTTTTTTTAACTTGTAACACTTTTTTAGCTGTACGCTGTATCCCACACATAGAGTAGGCAGAAGGAACCTGGGAACCTAGTGCTAGCAAATATTCTCTTCTCATTAAGACACTTCCGTTTCCCACTTCCGCAGAATTCTGAACATATTAACAACAACAAATAACATACTTAATATTTATCTACATTAATCTCGGATTTTTCATTAGAGGCCGTCGTAGACGTGACGAACATTGTTCGATTCCCATTTGAAGAAATTAATAATTTTCATTTCCTCTTTTTGGTAACAATAGCAAAAACGCAGCGTTGAATTCCAGCAACCAACACGCAATGTCTCGAAGATATGGCAAAATGTGAGGAGTGGAGTGTCTCAACAGTAAGTTCTGTCTGCTTGTCTGGTAGTTTGGCGTAAAGACAAAATAGATTTAAAAATACATTATTTTGATCAACGTTACCATATTAGAAGAATTTGCTCCTTAATTTAAGCTTAGTCAATCATTTTAGGTCATCTATTTATGTTATTATAACTAGTAATGATTGCTTTGTTTGGTCCAAAAGAGTGACTACAACTTTAAGAAACCATAATTGAGGCCGTCGAAGCCCAGCGTTTCAACTTGCATCACCTGATTGTATACGCGACAGTTGATTATTTTATTTTCTTTGGTAACAGGACAAGGTGCGGTGTAGAGTTCCGCTATTTAACACGCAATATCTCAAAATTCGGTCAGAGAGTATGAAGTGTTACCACTTAATATTAGATTCGAGTTGCGGGATACAGCGTGAACTTAATCATAAAACCGTTAGATTTATTAAAGACAGATTTTGAATATATTTTGAAACATTATTTTATAAATTAAAATGAATTATTCTTATACATTAAAAGAAACGTGGCGCAGGGGCACAAAGTGTGACTGTAAAACCGACTGGTTGTGGGTTCGGTACCCACTCGAGGAGATGAAATATTTGCTTAAATTTATTATTTCCATTTCTTCGCTCTGGTGTTGAGTTCTGCCACTCAGCACGCAATGCCTCCAGAATTCGGCAGACAGTGGGGAACGGAGTGTCTTAAAACAAGGTTCCCTCTGCCTACCCTGCTGTATGCCAGTTACAGCGTGAAGCTGATTTGATTTGATTTTTTAAAAGAAACTTAGTCAATATGTGAGCTATCAAACCAATTTATCCGCACACTATCCGAGAACACACAACCGGAAAAAGAATGTAAAAACGAACAATGAAATAAGATTCACAGATAAAAGGCATCTGCTGTAAAAAAAATAACAAGAACTAATAACTTCCTGATAGAAGTAGGGAAAAATTATAAAAAGTGCGTTGTGCAATAACCACAACACTATTTTGTATTGTATCTATTATGTTTTATTTTTCATGGTTGCACAACGGAAGTAGGGCACGGACTTGCTTGACTTTTTGGGCGGTTTGAGACCGCAGTGACATAATTGCTTGAAAGTTACTCTCGCATTTTTTGATATTAATATTTTTTTATAAAAAATTAAATATTTAATATTTTAAAAATAATATTAAATAAATTATCTTATAGAGTTTTGGATTATGCAAAAGTATACATAAATTAAAAATTAAAACAGCTTCACGCTGTATCCCGCACACAGCAAGGTAGGCAGAGGGAACCTTGTGTTAAGACACTCCGTTCCCCACTTTCTGCCGAATTCTGGAGGTATTGCGTGTTGAGTGGCAGAACTCAACGCCGCGCTTAATCTCGACTAATATACATATATGTATATATATGGTAATTACGGAAATAAAATTTGCTCTTACCTACAAAGTGATTAAAGTTATATTAGTAACCCTCCAACGTTGATGAGAGAAAGAAATATTAATAATTCAATCATTTCTTGCTTTATTTATTACGTAAATAATACAATTTTAATTTATATATAGAATTTTAATTTATATATAGAAGTAATTCAAATCATTGTGTAGTTTTTGCTGCCTCAAATGACAAATCATTCACCTTAATGTGACTGTAACGCGCGACGGTTGTGGGTTTGATTCCTTCTCGGAGGATTGAATTAATATTTATTAATATTTTCATTTCTTCGCTTTGGTGTCGAGGCAAATGGCTGCGTTGAGTTCCGCCCCTCAACATGCAATGCGTCGAAAATGCGGATTAATGTGGGGAACGGGGTATTTTAACACAACATTTCTTCTGTCTATTCTGCTATGTGTAGGATACAGCGTGAAGCTAAAAAAAAAGAAAAATAAAAGCTCGATCTATTTTCTCTAACAGTTTTATTTATAACAAGTCAACAAAATCAAATTAAATAATAACAATACTAAAGACTATAACAACAACTTAAAACAAATGTATAAATAGAATTATTAAACTTATTTTTTTTTAATAATATTACTACTTATCAGATAATAATATTATTAACAATAGTAGTGTCAGTAACTCAAAATAATAATTTGATTGTTTGTACGTTGAAATATAACTAATATTTATTTTATAATTTATTAGTTATTGCGATTTAAATCACCTCTTAGTATACTACTGTTTCAATACCTCCCGTCTTAATAGTTTGCTGTATCCCCGCCTCACGGTTAAAAGACACAGGCGTGTCGTCGTTAAACCCTTCCTCGGGTGACAAGAATGCTGTACTGCTTATATCACCAATAATTGTGTTGCCAATATCATCAAAACCTGTTTCGGAAGCATCGTTACCCGTGAACTGTGAGGGCTGGACGCTGGAGAATATGATACCTTGGGTAGGAACTGAGGTACCTAGAACACCATTCTGTCCTGTAAACCCTTCGATGTTCCCAAATGATGTAGGCTGAGGGGCGGCAGCAAAAGGATCATGATTGGGCACAGATGCAGTACTCTGTTGAGAAATATCGGAGAAGGGATCGTTATTTGCAGGTGCAGCATTCTTCACAAATCCATATGTCCCTGGAAAAGATTGTGGTAAAGAATTTACGGCTGTGAACACGTCCTCCTCGCCTTCGTCTCCTTCTTCAGTGACTTCGTATCCATGTGAGACTGGTTTGCCTGTGTTCCCTTGTAAAGCACCGGGTAAGGAGTCGAAGACCTTTACTTGCTTGACCGTATGTACGACACCACGCACTTGTGGGTTACCAGGAACTGATGGCACGAATGGAGTGTAATCTTGTACAAAATTAGTATTAGGATAGTTTACTTGTGGGGGCTCATAGTTTACGACTGGTGGGTTATAATTCACTGCTGAAGGCTCATAGCTAATAGATGGAGGATCATAACTGGGTATGTCATGATGTTTATGACCGTGACCGTGACCATGGTGACCATGATGACCGTGATGGCCTTTGTGACCGTGATGGCCATGGGAGCCATGATGACTTGAGTGGCCCTTTGATACAGAATGTGTCGAGGTTTTCTTATGATGATGATGATAACCATGATGACCATGAGGAATGTGTGGTTTTGGATGATGGTGATGGTGGTGGTGATGATGATGCTCCTTTTTAGGCTTATGGTGATGATGGTGAATTGTTATAACTTTCGTGTGATGGTCGTGATGAATAAATTCTGGTACATGCAACTTGACGTGATCGCTGAAATTGAAATTGTTATAGTTAATTAAGGCATAAAATACATTAAAATTTTTAAAAGAAAATTAATTTGTTTGCAAATAATATTTATTATATTATATAATTATATAAGCAAGAATCAGATTGTTTTCATGTAGCATAAAAATTACACAGGTTTATTTTTTGTGTTATTAATATTATTTCGCCGCAGCTACATATAATAATTGAAAATGAATATCAATTAAAAAATATTAGATATACATCGCTTAAGCTTCCTTATAATTTAAGTTTTCAAAACATGTATATAATACATACTGATGTTTCTCTCCATGTCCCCCCGCATCGCTGTTGACGAAAAACACAAATAATACCGACAAATATTTTAACAAATCCATCGTTCCACTAAAACTTGTTTTTGCCTACGAATAAAATTTCTTATCAGCATTAATATATCAAAAACATCACATTTTTCAACACATTTTCTATATAAAAAAAAAACTTAATTTTAACGTCTTATATTCTAGCACAGTCCGCAGTGTAGTGCCGCCGCGACGTCGCACCGCACTGGATTGAACAGTAAAATATTCTGAGATGACCATTTATCTAATTTCACTTAAATAAACCCGTAATGTCAACAAAAAGACAACAATTGTTCAACACCAAGCAAAATGTACTTATCCGGCGTGCGCTAACGACTTTTGTCCTAATTCTTTAACAGCTATGGTCTATATTCCTACGCAATGCAATATTTTCAATATAAAATGTGTTTAAGGTGATTGTTCGAACTATTTGACTGCCGTTCCAAAGCTTTTGAGTGGATGCTGTAATCTGGTTGCATTTTAAAGTTATTGGGTTGACGATCAACGCGTCAAATTAGTTCCGTCTGTAGCGGGTTGTTGTTGTTGTATTGTTTTAAGATATCTAGTTTAAATAAGATTTTATAATAGTTTATAATTTTAATTTAAGAAGATGATTTTTTTTATTATATTTATTTCGAGAATCTTAACCAAGAAATGTACGAAAATATGTGATAATTTTAAATTTATTAATAAAAAATTAAATTAAATTAGCTTCACGCTGTATCCCGCACACAGCAGGGTAGGCAGAGGGAACCTCGTGTTAAGACACTCCGTTCCCCACTTTCTGCCGAATTCTGGAGGCATTGCGTGTTGAGTGGCAGAACTCAACGCCGTGCTTAACCTCGACACCAGAGCGAAGAAATGGAAATATAAATTTAAGTAAATATTTCATCTCCTCGAGTGGGGATCGAACCCACAACCAGTCGGTTTTGCAGTCACACTTCGTGCCGCTGCGCCACGACCGGCCTCATAGAACAAATCAGAATAATACGATGATGAAAAACAATTTCGCATGTAAATTATTTCTTTTACTCGCATTTATATATGGGTTAAAAATATTGTTGGGTTGGGAATTAGTTGAGGCCAGTCGTGACGCACGGGCACAAGTTTTTTTTTTTCGAATGTACTTTATTGCTGTGGACCAGGACTTGTCGTGACAACGCAGCGTCATTGGGCGGGAGGGCACAAGTGTGTGGCTGTAAACGCGACTGGTTGTGGATTCGATCCCCACTCGAGGAAATAAAATATTTATTTCGCTCTGGTGTCGAGGCAAAGCGCGGCGTTGAGTTCTGCCACTCAACACGCAATGCCTCCAGAATTCGGCAGAAAATGGAGAACGGAGTGTCTTAACACTAGGTTCCCTCTGCCTACCCTGCTGTGTGCGGGATACGGCGTGAAGCTGATAATAATAATAATAAAGTAATGTTATCAAGAATTAATATTTAATAATATTGATAGGAGCTTGTAAATAGTTAATAGTATTTAAAAGATTTTTTTTGTACTCGTAGCTTTAATATTTTTACAGACAAGGCTGACGAACTTAGAGACTCCACATTCTGAAGGATTTTACATAGGCTTAAATTAATGTTTGCGGAAGTCTTTCTAGACTTAACTTGAAATATAAGTACCTGAAACAGCTTCACGCTGTATCCCGCACACAGCAGGGTAGGCAGAGGGAACCTAGTATTAAGACACTCCGTTCCCCACTTTCTGCCGAATTCTGGAGGCATTGCGTGTTGAGTGGCAGAAGTCAACGCCGCGCTTAGCCTCGACACCAGAGTGAAGAAATGGAAATATAAATTTAAGTAAATATTTCATCTCCTCAAGTAGGGATCGAACCCACAACCAATCGATTTTGCAGTCACACTTCGTGCCTCTCCGCCACGGCTAGCCTCTGGTACTTATATTTAAAAATATTTTCTATATAAGTACCTAATAGTAATTAAAAACATAAACATTTCCCTTATTCGAATGCGAACCCACTAACAGTTAAATTAACCTATTACTCTTTTCATATTATTCTCTTTATACTCCTACACATATTTCTTATATATATTTACAAATTACCCCAACAGAAAGTGAATAAAAGTTGACTATTTAATGTCAAATACCGTTTACATTGGTAAATGTTTCCAATCTGATATCCTATTCGTTTTTAATTGGGCGTCCGCCCGATTTATTAGTTTCCCTCGGGAACCAGCGATTGTAATATAAGCGTGGGGAATTAAGCCATTATTCATTCATTTGCCTTATAATTATGGTAATAGACCAAAATAAAACAGACTTTACACTGTTTTAACGTATCGATAGTTAATACGATTGGAAATAAAGTTTTTAATTTGTTTTTCGATATTAGTTTGTGTATTACAAGTATGTATATAGGTCATGATGGTACAGTGGAATGTGTTTATTCATAGGTGGAGATTGTGAGTTTAATATTATATAACATACAAATATTCAAAAAATGGAAAATTGTTTTTTTTTAACTTAACTCTGTATCCTATATATAGCATGGTAGGCAGAGGGAGCCTAGTGTTAAGATCCCCCGGTCTCCATTGTCCTCTGAGTACTGGAGCCATTGCGTGTTGAGTTGCGGAATTCAACACCGCGTATTGCCTCGACACCAGGGTGAAGAAATGAAAATATTAAATATTTCATTTTCTACACAAGTTTCATTTACAAACAATATTAAGCATTAAAACATAAAAAACTAAAGATTTAGTCAATCCAATAAAATAACTACAATTTTGTCGAACAACATACTGTAAATTGATATAAATGTTCTGTTTATGAACTGATTGTAATAAATCAAAGTCTATATGTTAAGCGAAGCTTGCCAGAATCCAATAGTGAAAACTGTATTTAAATCGTACTTATTTAGAAAACGTATAAAAATTTGAACGTAGCGGGATTCGAACCCGCGCCTCCTGGAAACCGACCAGGCGCTTTGACCACTAAGCCTATTTAAGCCTGAGCTGTATTTAAATCGGTTAAGAAGATTTTTTCATTAGTGAAGGAAATCTATAATTTCCTCAGGTGGGAATCGAATCCACAACCTGTCGCGTTTATAGTTACACGCTTGTGCCCCTGCGTCACGACTGGCCTAACTAATTATGTATCCCATATTTTCTTTATTTACCCCGTACACTGTTGACGATGTATATTATCTAAATAATGAAAAACTTATGGATTTAGAAGAATTTTAGAAAATTTAATAGAAGAAATTTAGAAGCTGATTTTGATATATAGATTTAACTTTAACTTGTTAAGTTAATACTTATTTAGAAAACGTATAAAAATATGAACGTAGCGGGGCTCGAACCCGCGCCTCCTGGAAACCGACCAGGGAATTTTTATACGTTTTCTATATAAGTATTTTTCTTTCCTAAATGTGGTTAACCCTTTAAAAAAATGTTAAAAATTGTTAATTGATATTCTTGTCTACATTTATAAGTTTTTAGTGGCAAAATAAAACGACAAATTGAAGCTTAAAAATTTTAATATAATCGAATTGTAATATGAGAAGGTAAATTAAACGAATATAAGGATTTTTGATAAATTTAATAATTCGCACATAGATAATAAATAAAAAATAGTTCTGTCGCTCTTGTTATGTAAAATCAACTATTTTAAATATTAGTATTTAGAGTCGGCAGGAGCATAGTGTTAAGACACTCCGTTCCCCACTTTCGGTGGTGGAACTCAGCACCGCGTGTTGCCTCGACGTCAGAGCGAAGAAATCAAAATATAAATGTAAACAAATATTTCATCTCCTCGAGTGGGGATCGAACCCACAATCAGTTTGTTTTTACAGTCAATCTTTGTGCCACTGTCCACTTGAGGCCTCGCCTCTATTACTCGTTTTAATTTATCAGTTCTATAATAACAAATATGAAAATAATAATTAATTTAAAGTACACTATGAACGTTAACAACAATTATTATAAAAAATAATATAAATAAGAATTTAAATAATAAAAATTGAAAATTATAAAAGCATTCATCAAAAATTATAAAAAGTGAAGCATATATTTCGCATGGCATATTGTTATTTGGTTAATTATTAGGATGTAGGTGGGACATTTAAGTGGAAAAAAACCATCAGTCAGTCTTGTCAGTAAAAACTACTAAAATTAAACTTAAAACATTCAATACTTCTATCTATCATTACCTATATATTAGCGATATTGATTTGTACAAAATATTTGGTCTTATCTTTTATCACAAACTACATTACTAAATTGCACTTTCAAAGATGAAAATGTAACAAAAAAAAGGAATTTAAAATATATGAATCATACATTATCAAGATCGTAAAATATTTTCTTTCTGAGATAAAACAAATGACTATTCTAGATGAAACCAGATTAATTGCTTTTTATACTAATCGTTTCGCTTGTACAAAGGAATATTAAGACGTTGGGGTTTCATAGTGAGATCTCGAGGTAGATCCGGGATGTCCCCTGACAGGTCCAAAGGTGCATCCGGCAGGAATTCCGGAATTTTAATACTTTTGACACCAATTCCTGATACATGAGAATGTTTGGCCACTGGTTCATCCAGGTGCATGTAGTGGAAATGCTCGTGTTCCTCCGCCGGTGATAGACTGTCGATATCCTGATGATCATGGTGGGTGTGATGATGATGGACAGTCTTAAAGACGGTGTGTGTGTGCCTGATTCTCTTCACCTTGTATGGTACATGGATAACTACTTTTTTAGTTCGTCTAAAAATAAAAATAAAATGCTTAATAGGAAACTCTTGTGCTCATAAAATTAAAATGTTTAGCGTTTATTTAAGTATTTATCTTTAATAAACTTATTATTCAGCTATAGAAAGGAGGACAGACTCAAATAACTGAATATGCTTTACTGAAGATATCAATAATGAAAAAATAGGAAACGTGTTTTCTTAATATATTGCTTCTACATTATCGTCTAGCGTTACTTAAACTAATTAGAATTTCTTGTATAAACTGAAAATAGAACAAACCACTCAATACAACAGTCACGTCACACGTCACAATGATATAAAATATAAAATATATATAATATAATAAAAACTAACAAAAAAAACAACAAGAGACAAACCGACATTCATTAATATACGCGTGTTGGTATAAAAAGAACTAACTGTTACGTCATAGGCCGGTGAAATTGTTTCGTGCTGTTATACCCGGACCCTGCAAGTATATTTGCGGATCCCTAGACTGACGCTACCGCGTCAGCAATATTGCCGAATGCTTCAATATTATAATTACTTATTACTTTCAGTCTCCATCCCATTGTCTTAGAGAAAGGTTGCCTAAGATTCATAAATTCTATTTCAAGTGTTTATATACTATTTCTATAAAATATGTACTATTTCATTTTAATAAATTAAGTGTAATTAAAATAAATCTTTTTTTTAAAAACACGAAACAAATTCGCGTTATAACAGTGCGTTACATGTTATTTGTTTGTTGATTTCATTACGAATTTTCATAGGAACTTTGTTTTAATACGTAACTTCAACAGTAGTCTGAGGCCAGTCGCGGTGCAGGGACACAACATGATTTGCTTATGAGTTCGATTCCCACTCGAGGCAATTAAATATTTATTTAAATTTATATTTTCATTTCTTCTCTCTGGTGTTGAGACAAAGCGCGGCTTTAAGTGACTTGACAATAGGTTCTTTCTGCTTACCCTACTGTGTACGGGATACAGCGCGAAGCAATTTTTTTTCAATAGATGTACGGAGTCTCGAATTTCGAATAAACTAATCAGGATCAATTTTACTCTAAGCCTGCCTAGAACTCAATCATCAGTTAAATTTTAAATTCTTTGCAAAGGCGGAATTAGTAAGATCGTTTAAGTTCGGTTAAATGGCGAGAGGAACTCCCGTAGTGGTTGGATGCCGTCGTTTGTAAAGTAATAATGAAACGTGCGTAAGTTCAAGTCCAAAGCTTGAATATTTAAAATATTATATTATATAAAATGTAAAAAAAAATGTATTATATTATTATATATATAATTAATTATATTATAAATAGCTCTAAGAATTTAAATGTAAACTATAAATAAAAGTAATATAAGAATAATAATTATAGAAAAAATGAGTTTCATACTACAGAAAAACAGTAGGCATAATATATTTTTATTATGAAAATTCGAAACTTCGTTTTGCTCTATGCAGCATAGACTAGGACTGCGTTGTATAGATTTCGCTTAAAAATAAAATTTATTTTAATTACTATAATATGCCATTAGCCAACCGCGGAAGTGATTGACACTGTATAGTGATTGTGGGTTCAAATTTAAAACACACAGTTGTTCAAAAAATATAAAAATTGAATATAATTACTAAAATATATACACGACAACGTCTAGGCTTGCATGAAGTTAAGTTAGATTAGAAGTACTATTTATAATTAAATGTAATAGTACTTTAAATTATTTTTATATTAATAAAATAAATATGGCTACGGTTGACTTACCCTTCGCCGTGTGTAACAAGTATTGCTAGAAGCACCGCCAAACAGAACAAAAGCTGTAAACAAAGTACATATTATTTTGTACGCTTAAGGCTTACTTTATCAAATTTATAACATAATTTACTGAGATAATATCTTCTATTAATATCATTAAATGGTACTAATATTATAAATATAAGAGTTTGTGAGGATGTCTGTTCCACTTTCACGCAAAAACTACTGAAGGGATTTGGATCAAAATTTACAATAATATATCTTATACATCAGAATAACATATAGGCTATAATTTGTGTAAGGATTCTATGTGATTTGATTATAATATAAAAATAAGAATAAGCGGGCAAAGCCCCGCTTGCGTTTCTAGTATAGTTATACATTAGGAATTTCAAAAATTTTTAATAAATAAAAGCTTCTAGAAGGATTTCTTACAATAACAACATACCACAGACCGACAATCCATAGTCCCGTAGCTATTGTTCGCAGACAATACAATGGAAAGCGATGGAAAAAACGTGAAAAGCTCAAACTATGAAATATGATAGCAATTAGTGCGGTGCGGCCGCGCGTGATGTGGAACCGATAATGAGGGCCGATGCAATTGTTTATACTTATATATGTTTCACACGTGTGCCTTCTGCCCTCTGTCTTCTCTGTCTTATCCCTCTCTAGCCATCCCTCTTTGGGATTGTATCTGAAAAAAAAAAAATTTTTTTTTGTTGTCAAAAAAACCTAAGCTCTTTTGTTTTGGAAATAAAAACAATAACAAATCAGCTTCTAAAATCAGATAAGAATTCTTGAATTTTGACTGCGTGTTGAGTGGCGGAACTCAATACTGCGCGTTGCCTAAACCAGAGCGCAGAAATTCAAATATAAATTTAAGTAAATATTTCATTTCTTCGAGTAGGGATCGAACCCACAACCAGTCGATTTTAGAGTCACACTTCGTGCCACTGCGACGCCACGACCATACGAGTTTTTCATAAAAATTGTAGCCCTAATGTAAAAGTCACTAATTAGCAGCGTCACGCTGTATCCTGCTTATAAGAGGCTGGACCGAGGGAATCTGTTCTCTACTTTTCGCAGAATTTTTTGAAGCGTTTTAAAATTCTCTTAAATGTGCTGATATCAGTGAATAATTTAATTAACTCCTTCAGAAACAGCCTTAAATGTTAAATTATTGATTTGAAGGATTCATAATATTCTTTCTAAAATAACTGTGATGATTGCAAATTAACTCCTGTACAGTTTTTAAATTAGTTACATACTTTTATTATTAGCTTAAAGTACAATTGGTAAGTATGGTAGTTATTACAGAGTTCACGTAGAAAGGCTGATTATAGGCATTTTTATGTAGATTTATTTCAAACGAACGAACGAACCGAAGAAACTATGTTTTTACTTAATATTTCTTTGAAGATCAAATCGGTCTTTATCTCTGTGTTGAATTAATTATGACTTAAACTGTTATGATTTATGAAGGTAACCTTCACTTACAATTCAATTTTGTTTACTTTATTGTTTGTACTCTGAACAACTATAACTTAAAGCACTACTTTAAAAATATATATTTTTATCAACAGTCATATAACCAAGACGTTTCGAATGTCATTCTTTAGCCAGGAATCTTACCAGCGCGATTGCTATATAACATTCGCAGGCAAACTAATGCCTTGAGTTCATTCAAATGACGATAACTTTTTTTTAATGGACCGATTTTGATAAAACAATCAACATCTTTAAATGTTAAGTTGATTTAAAACAAAGCAATTGGTGAAACTTTTAAGTAAATTGGTTCAGTACTTTCAGAGATTAACATGAGATACAAACAGACAGACAGACAGACAAACAAGAAATTAAAAAAATATATTTTTGCTTTCTATTATTCTTTTTAAGTGTCCCTATATCCATTTCAGGTTCAAAATTACTAAATGTACAGACAAAATATTTTTACTGTTTTATTATATAATAGAGATAAGAGCTTACATTCATAAAAAAAAATTACGGTTAAATTAAAAACTAACAATAAGTATTCTCATCTTAATATCACTATTGACAAGTTCGGTATTTTTTAAAACGACAATATGATAATAACCAAATAATAAATCACAATTTACCTATACATTGTTAATGAGTTATTTGTAACACCGAACATTTCCTCGATCACAAACAAAAAAAGGTACACTAACTTTTTTGATTATGATCGAGGAAACGTTCAAATACGTATCGAAATGTTATAATGCCTCGGTTTGTTTTGCCTGAGTGCAATACTGGATTACGCTATTAAGCTTTTTTTTGTATAGGAAAGTCGGAACCTAGTGTTAAGACACTCCGTTATATTTTTTTTACAAAGTACCTATAACTCATAACTAGAGAAATATAGAATTTCAAAATATATTTAACTGCTAGCACATGTCAAGTGGATTACTCTGCACAATATCATATAAATATTGAGCTGATCATATTACTTTAAAATACGACGTTGCCGTGTTATATTTCATATATTAATAGTAGTGGGCCAAAAAATAATGTTTTTTTACTTATTTAGAAAACGTATAAAAATTTTGACGTAGCGGGATTCGAACCCACGCCTCCTGGACACCGACCAGGAGGCGCGGGTTCGAATTTTTATACGTTTTCAAAACAAGTATTTTTCTTTCCTAAGTGAGGAATAACACTTTAAAAGAAATGTTTAATAATTTTTTTTTTTCATATAAAATTATATATTATGTTACCTCTTCCTAAGAAGCGAGGTTCTATATCTAATCTCTGTCACACAGCATAATCTTAAAAAGACGTAAATAACCATAGTAATAATGTTCAGTTTTTGTCAACTAAAAAGAATGTCAAAATGGTGTTAATTTAATTATGAAACTGATACTGACGCCATACCCTTGAAATTGTTAAACTATTCACGCAGAACATTTCGTCGGCATGGAAAATGAGATGTTAAAAACCAATTGATTTATTTCCAATTTTTTTTGATAATGCAATAGATTAACTTGTTGGGAAATAAGTTTAAGTGAAGGATCTATTTTCAAGTTCGATTTTTTTATCGTAATATTTTTTTTGATAATTTAATTGGATAGGAAATTGTAATTGGATTATTAAATGGAATTATATCATTCACCTTCACGCTGTAGCCAGCCAGCCATAGTAGAGTAGGCTAGGGAATCTAATGTTAAGAGGAGACGAATTCTAGAGGTTTTGCGTGTTGAGAAGCAAAACTCAACCCGAGAGCAAAGAAAAATAATAAATATTTTTGTCAAATTGGGATCGAACCCATAACCAGTCCCGTTTGTGTCGGCCGCAACTGGAACTTATTAAGGACTACGACTATAAATATATACATACATATTATATTTGATTAAAACGTTGTCTGAACGGATATTTCTCCACCTTATACTATCGAATATTTACAAAAAAAAATTATATAGCGTCAAGTAAAACTTAAAACGATAAATCTGAACAAAGCGAAGCGTGCCCAATATTAGTAATACAACATATATCAAAAAACCTTTATAAACTTGTTCTTGACGTCATAGTCGACCGTGGCGCAGTTGGGACGACTTACATTAATGATGGATACGGGTTTGAATTTCACTCGGGTTGCTCCTTTTTTTTTTAAAAGACAGATGTTTCCTCGGATTATAAAAATAATATTAGAAGTATATTTTATAAGTGGTTAAAAAAGATTAAGTTTACTTTGCAAAATGATATGATAGATGCACCACAAAAACGTTAGCTCCTCGAGAAACATTTGGCATTTAGTAATTTTGTTGCGGCTGTTTTACCCGTCCAGGATGGACTTCGGACCATACATACATAGATTGATTACGTAGGAGGACATTACCTTCTTTGTATCGCGCAGTAGGATAAAAAGTCAGTATCGTCAGTCCAATAATAACTTCGACCTAAACAAAAAGGAAGGTAGGAAAAAGTTGTATTCGCTTTTCAATGTTCATAATTTAAAATCCACTGTATCAAATTAAAAATATTAGATAAAACTCTTTTAATCATTAAACAGAGATGCGAGATGAATCTACAGGATTCACAAGTTAAAAAAAGGCTGGCGTCGTGATACCTACATTTATGTTAAAAGTACGCAAACGAAAACTAAGTTAAGAGGCGGACAGTGGTGAGTGTTTTAACACAAGGTTCCCTCTACGTACCCAAACCGTACCCTAAACAGGAAAAATAGTAGACTTGCTTAAAAATACTTTTGTTTCAGTATATTAATAAATGTAGATAGAATACAAGTTTAGAACTTCAGTTTGTTTATAATCCTATATAAACCATACAATCCAATCCATATCAATCACTTAAAATGATATAAGTTCTATATATCTAATATTTTTTTTATATTATCTGGCACACAGCACGGTAGGCAGAGCGAACCTAATGTTAAGACGCTCCATTCTCCATTCTCCGCAGAATTCTGAAAACATTGCATCTTGAGGGGCGATACTCAATACGAGAAAAGGATAATATTAAATATTTCTTTCCCTCGAATGGGAATCAAACTCACACCTGTCGCGGTTACAGTCACACTTTTGAATATTTGAATTTTGATGTGTTGACACAGTTTGAATATTTTCAAATGTAAATAATGATTTTTACTAATCCCACACATCTGTTTTTTTCATAAAAGCGACGACATTACATATGACATTCATTGTAAGTGGTTAGTTAAAAATGAAATCTTGTATAAAAAAAGAGAGTGGGCTAATTGTTGGCGAGAGAGAGAGTGTTCATTATGCTTTCTTGCGTATGCGCTAGAAAAATCATTATGCTCAGCAAGAAAGTTCTCATTGTCTTAACGATTAGTGTAGTACATGCTGTATGAAACAAGTTTCAACTTTAACATATTATTGTATTTAAATATACTACTTTATAGATATATAAAGTACTAGCGACCCGTTAGTGGCTTCGCCCGCTTGCATGCTTATTTATTTACGAATCTTAATTACTTTTCTGTTCTAATAATATTGTCGATCAAAATATTTTATAATGATAATATTGAACATTTTTAAAGTGTTATTCCACACTTAGGAAAGAAAAATACTTATTTAGAAAACGTATCAAAATTTGAACGTAGCTCGATGAGAACGTATGGCTTAGTGGTCAGAGCGCCTTGTCGGTTTCCAAGAGGCGCGGGTTCGAGTACCGCTACGTTCTAATTTTTATACGTTTTTTAAAAAAGTAATATTGAACATATATTATTTTTTTTTATTTGTGAACCGATTTAAATAAAACAAACCGTAAATGTTAAGGCAAATTTTAACAATGTATAAGAGTGTAAAATACATTTAAATCCTTTACTGAGATTAGAATATTTAAAACCACGACCCCTGCGCTACAACTGGCCTCTCTTATTTTTTTTTAATATTATACTTAATGTATTTATTTTTTAAATTAATTCCGCCTACTGGATAAATATTTTTCTCTATTAAAAATTCCGAATCAAATCATGTATCTCTACGTATTTCACTCCAAATTGATATTTTTCCGCATCCAATTCGAAATTTTACACTTCAAATTCATTTTATTTCGTTCAAAACGACGAATTTAATGTTTAAAAGTATGTATTTTTTAGTAAAAAACTATATATAATAGCAAAATTTACAATGTAATTACTAAACAAAGTTACGCAAAGAATTTTTATTATTCAACATATCGATTGCCTGCTTATACAATAAACCAATAGAACGTTCATTATAATCGATATTCACTCACTAGAGAAATTAAGCAAATTATAACACTAAAAATTTAATCGATTTTGTTAACGCACGATTGTTTTATAATTCATTTAAAAAATCATTACAATTATTTATTGCTTTTTCCTTATTATTATATTATATAAAACTAAATTTCATATCATTTGGTTAGTTATTGTTGGATTGATGATAATGAATTTTTATCCTATTGCGAGACGCAAGGTGGGTAATGTCTTTATCAGTCTATGTATGGTTGTTTCTAAAAAGGCATTGCTGGAAGTTCGGCCGATTTTGATTATGGTAGATTATGGTGGACAGAGGTAGCGCCAAATAAAAGTATATCTCTGTCTGGGATATTTAATAAATAGCATTCTCTCTTGCCAGACGATAATTCTTAGTAATTATCTTTGGGTAGCGGAAATTTGTAAAAATCTCCCTACAGAGATGCTAACAACATAAATAAGTTGTAACAAGCGTATAAAAATTTCGACGTAGCTTGGCGAGAACGCATGGCTTAGTGGTCAGAGCGCCTGGTCGGTTTCCAGGAGGCGCGGGTTCGAGTCCCGCTGCGTTCAAATTTTTATACGTTTTCTAAATAAGTATTTTTCTTTCCTAAGTGTGG
>JAAIXJ010000430.1:0-34168 GCA_013403705.1 Heliconius hermathena | reverse complement strand
ATCCACACGAGGTCGAAAGAAAATAAAGCGTGTGAATTTGGATGACGATGAAGATTTCGACGATCCTTACGTTAATGAAGACGCGGAAGATGATGATTCAGCTTCTATTTACTGCAACAAACTATTTACCCACTCTAGGCCAAAAGAACATTGGGTAAAATGTCAACTCTGTTCCAGCTGGTGCCATACTCTATGCGCGAATTTATCAAGAAACAATTTTTTGTGAACTATGCTCGTAAAATTTGATGGTATAAGATGACATACGTTTAAAGTCTAAGATGACATACTATGTCATCTTACCCTATAGGTATGTCGTCTTACACCTGTCGACCTAAGTGCGATTTATGTATGTTTTTTAGTTTTATGTTTCTTTGATTGTTCTGAAACTAAAATACTTTCGTTGATTATGATATATATGATAATATGCGCAATATGCTGATCTCACGTGACTTCATTTATTTCAAATATTTGTCTTGAAAGAAAAAGTATGTCATCTTAAGCACAATTCCCCTATGTCATGTCAAGTAGAGTATCGATGAATTAAAAATATTTTAAGGTTCTTTACATATATTTTTTTTATTTTAATCAACTATTTAAGATATGTAACGATTTAAAGTTCATAACGAACTTACATGCTTATAACAGATATTTGTAATCTTAAGAACAAAGCTTTTTAGTAAAAATAATGAAAAAAATAATTAGTAGATATGTATATAGTAAAATAAAAAATATAGAAAAATCAAAAAGTCGAGTAATAACGCACGAAAAACGAAAGAAGAGAAAAACAAAATTGGAAAACCGCAACGTTCAAGTTTTTATGCATTTTCTAAAAATATTTTTCTGCCTTAATATGGGATAACGCTTTAAATTTAAATAATGTAAAAATATTTAAAACTTGTTAAAAATATATGCAGAATAAAAGGATTAAAAATCGCGGCCCATATTGCAATGAAATGTTCCAAAAGAACCCTTTAAAGTTTAGATAGGTTCCGGCCAAATCATTTTCGAGTTGTTTATGTGTGTATCGATTATAAAACTATTTTCAATAGTGTTGTTGTTCAGTGATAGTATTGACGAAATTGTTAACAACTGGGCTTGATTTATTTTAGCACTACGCTATGTCTCGCAAACAGTAAGGTAAACAGGAATTTAGTGTTAAGACACTCCGTTCCTCATTTTCCGCCCATTTCTAGGAGGCATTGTGAGTTGAAATGAAAATATTAAATATTTATTTCTCTCGAATGGGAATCGAACCCACAACTTATAGCGTTATAGTCACATTTTGTGTTTCTGCGCCACGGTTTTCTCTTTTATTTTTTCTCCAGTTTTTTTTTTGTTTTTTATGTAATCGCATCTTTTGTTGTAACAATAACTTGTATTATCTCTACTTTACAAATACAATTCATACTATAGTACAACATAATTTACGAACTAAAATTAAAAGGAAAAACATCGAAAAAAAAAAACTCAAAATAGATCGCCTTTCATTATTTCATATAAGTAACACTATTACACGCTATTCGTTTTTCGATTGATATCTAGAACACAATGAAAGTGGTGACGCAACTTCCTGAGTCGAGCGGGCGCCGCGTGCGCCTGCGCAAAAAAAATACCGTAGAAACTAGAAATGTTTTGATTTGGTACATTGTTATTTTTAAATTGCGTTTAGTTTGAAATGAGGTCATGAGAATGGAGACTTGTAGAATTTATATTAAAAACAATAAATCAGCTTCATGCTGTATCCCGCACACAGCAGGGTAGGTAGAGGGAACCTAGTGTTAAGACACTCCGTTCCCCACTTTCTGCCGAATTCTGGAGGCATTGTGTGTTGAGTGGCAGAACTCAACGCCGCGCTTAACCTCGACACCAGAGCGAAGAAATGGAAATATAAATTTAAGTAAATATTTCATCTCCTCGAGTGGGGATCGAACCCACAACCAGTCACTTGGTTTTACAGTCCCACTTCGTGCCGTTGCGCTACGACTGGCCTCAAGACTTTGAATTTATATTAGTTTGATAATATACTTTACCCTTTTTCGCATAGCGGGGTGGGTAGAGAAAACTAGTTTTATGACACTCCATTTCTAGCTTTCCGTAGAAATTATCTAGACAATGCCGTGTTAAGTGGCGGAACTAAACGCCGCGTTTTGTCTACCAGAGTGGGGAAATTAATATAAATTATATATAATCAGACCCTCGAGAGGCGATCGAGCAGTCGGACTGTGTACCACAGCGCCACGACGGTCTCAATTCTGATAGATAGATTTTTTTTGTGATTTTTTTTAATTTATTATTCGTGCATCTTATATTTCATATTATTTGATATTTCATAATATGGGCAAAGAGAATACATAGTTCAATTTGTCTGGTTTTTCGATCAAATCAGATATTTCATACTGCGCTTCGAGTAAGGTCTAGATTATATTGCATAATATTTTAATTTATATTACTTAATATATTTAGTGGTATAAATAATTATAGTAAAGTCAAATTAAAATATTAATAATTTTATTATTAGATAATTTTAAGACATTTGCATAGAATCCCAATTATTAGATACGTAGTGAAATGTCATGAGTACGTAATAAAATTGAATATTTAATAATATTTTATTATTTAATAAAAACACAAAAAAACACAAAATAATTTAAATATAAATTTATTTGTAAAAACACACAATTTTATCTATTCTATCAGTCTTATTATAGTTATTATAAATAGGGAAATGAAATAAATTATTACACGAACTTCATATATTGGTGGGTTATATAGATACGTTAAGTGTTTACTGTTTGGTTGTGGTTTTAGTTGTATCGACGACTGTCATCTGCTGTGGGACTGCATAATTTTGAGGGTAGCTTTGGGCCACATAGGGTCCTGGGCCTACTTGTTCTTGCAACTTTTCTGCTTCCTCAGGGGCCACTGGGCACATACAAGGGACTAATTGGACATGTTGGAGGGACACTGGCGTTAAACTGGCTCCAGCAGGCACGCTGATTGGTATAGGAGCCAAGTTCTGCTGCATTTGGACCTCGTGTTGGAACGGCTGGTACACTTTCCTTGATTCATATTGAGGGTACATGTACTGGTAACGGTATGGGGATATTGGTTGTGCCCACGTTTTTGCTGATGATTGGCTTCTGTAACAAAAGTTGGAGCTTTTAGGACTATTACAGACGTCTGGGGGCTACGTCGACTTTTTCTGATTTTGGACAATATGTTCTGTAAATTCGCAATCATGCCAGCAATATCGAAATCATTTCGCAAAAGCATAATACTTAGTGTACATTAAAATAATAAAGTATAACTACTTAAAATATTCTAATAATATTTGAATAATACTAAATAATAAATTCCTTTTCCGTTTTACCCACCCAGAATCTGAGCCCCATTTTAGGAAGAACGCCTCGCCTGTAGCTATAAGCGCCAAGCATAGAAGAAGGCACATCTGTAATAAAAATCAAAAAGAATAAAATTAAGATATATTTTAAAACCACAACAAAATTATAAATAAAAACATCGCAATGCAAAAAAACAAATGTTAAATAAAATTCATCGCCTGTAAAAATAATGCATAGATAAAATTATTAATAACTAGTTCTTATTAATAGTTACAACATATTAATAATACATAACATTATAAACAATTTTATATTTATATTAACAATAAATAATATTAAAACGTAACGAGAAAAGCAAATAAGCATTAAGCATGTCGTTGGATTTTTTTTAGTAAATCGTTTATGTATACATATTGCCGTAGTTTTTAAAGCTAAACACCTTTTTTATTCTAAAATATGTAGTTGTGAATAAATTAAGCTGTTATACAATATCTTATTCTTAATATAGGTATAAGTTAAATATGCTATGTCACGAAGTTGTGAGAGTCGGCCTTATGACAAGGCAATCGCGGCGTTGAGATCCGCCACTTAACCAAACCAAATCAAAACCATCCAGATTTTGCCGGAAAGTGGGGAACGAAAGTGTCTTAATGGGAATGGTATGGCAATGGATATGGTTCCCTCTGCCTATCCTTCTAATTGCGGGATACAGCGTGATGCTAAAAAAAGTTAAGACAAATTTAAATGACTGACTAATTTTGATGATGTGGAGAACAGAGTAACACTTTTTATTTCTTTTATTTTACGATAAAAAAACATATTTCCAATGAGTGATAACGCGGTATTTTCATTCTCATACAATAAAATATAATATTAATATACACCATTTCCTTGGATACCTTAATCGTGGAAGTATTTTTCAAAACAAAATTAAAATTCCGGGTTAATAAAATTGAGGTCAGTCGTGACGCAGGGGCATAAGTGTGTGACTGTAAATGCGACTGGTTGTGGACCCTAATCACAACCAGTCGCGAAATGAAATATTTAATTAAATTTCTATTTTCATTGTATCTCTAAGATATTAAGGTACAGCGCGGCGTTGAGTTCTTTCAACACAACACGCACTGCTTCCAGAATTTGAGAACGGAGTGTCTTAACACTAGGTTCCCTATGCCTACCCAGCTGTGTGCGAGATACAGCGTGAAGCCATTTTTTTATACTAAAGTTATAAAGGTGGGAAGTCCGTTTGGTTAAACGTGCTAGTCTGTGGAATTTCTGGAAGATTAAGAAATCCTATTAAATAATGTTAATACTTGGGCAAATAGAATGTTTTTTTAGCTTCGCGCTGTATCCCGCATACAGCAGGGTAGGCATAGGGAACCTTGTCTTAAGACACTCCGTTCCCTACTTTTCGCCAATTAAATTAGAATTAGATTAAAATGTTTCAATACATATAATACAAAAAACTTACTTATTTCCATTTGACCATAGAGTAAAACAACATGGACCTATAGTAATTCTTGACCTTTTTGCGATATTCTATTCACAATAAGTGCGATATCAAATTCTTAATAAATGATATTTATTTTTAATGCTAATGTCAGATTATTTTAGAACCATTTGTTTGTAAAACGATAATATTGGAGTTATTTGGAAAGTTTGTACTTATATCTAAAGATTTTAATATCATACTGAAACAATGTTGACGTTCCTTAGGGAACACGAGGTATTGGCGTCACTTCAGATAGAGGCTTAATCCACCAATATTGAAATTAAGACGTGACTTCAAAAAAAATTATTCTATTGGCCACGCTTTAATATTATATATTCTAATATTTCACTTATACTAGATATTATAAACAAAAACGTTTATATAGAATTTGTTAGTATGCAAACTTACAGTGATCATTTTAAATATTCCAATAATTTACTGTTTTTTCAAATGTCTTAAATGTTATAATCATTTAAACAATAGTTTTTTATTAGTCTGTAATTTTAAAAAAATCGCGCCCTATTTTGATGATATAAGCAAAGCTATAGAAGCAGTGTTTATTATACTAATAGCAGTACCCATTTTTCCTTTCTCCTAAGATATGACAGCACGTCATTGCCATCTTGCGCTGTACGCAGGTACGTCCGCATTGAATATTTGACTTGTTTTGTTTTTATTTTTGAACCATAATTTCTTCAAGATTGCTGTGAATTCCCTAATTTCTATTTATAGTTGTCGATTCAGATTTGTGTATATGGGTAGTTCTACAAAGTAAGGACGAAAATGGATTTGTTTTCGGCCTGACATTTTTTTTACATTTTAGTCGCGGAATTTATTCTAATAACAAGAGTGCAACGTCCTTTAGTATATACTAAGCGAAACAGTCAAAATATTTGATAGTTTTAGATTTATGGCCGTTTAAAGAAAATCAAAGTACAGGAAACTGAGTATATCACCAGGAAACCGAGAGAAACCACACAAAATTATTAAAATCAACATTTAATTATTATATTTGCTTCTTCATATGAATTTGTAAGTAACTAATAAAATTTTACTTTAAACATGGCTTGTATACTTACACCTAAACAGTTTTGAACAGGAACTTACTCATCAAATGATCATTGAGCATTATATTTATTAAAGTTATTCTAAATCACAGTATGTAAAATCTCTTTTAAAGATAAATTAACAATATTAATGTACGAATTCTATGACTCGACATTTCAGTCTCAAAATTATGCTTAAATCTAGTAACAGTAAATAATAAATTTTACAGTATCGTCACAATAATTAATTTTTTGTAATCACAGTCCGCTAAACATCCAGAGAATTTAAATAATGTAGATTTGCCTTTAATACATCCATCTTGTGCCCAATTATGACATACCAAACACTGGACCCAGTCATTTCCTGTCGTATTTTCACTGAAGAGAATTCCACAAATAAGGCACTCGCAATTATTAAAGTCATAGTTATTATTTTTCTTTATTATTTTTTTTATTTTTGATTAACAGCATCTTCAACTTTTCTTTTTTATTTTTTTACATTTCTATCAACTTTTTCTTGTATTAATGTAGATCTGGGAAAAGGATAGTAGGGCTAATTTGCAAAAGGCATGGTAGCTAAAATCTCTGGATTTTCCAAATTTAACGTAAGATCACTTGCAACACTTATATCATCATGCTGATCGGTTGAGTTTTTTGTAATTATGTTGGTAATATACGGACTTGTACTTTCAATCTGCTGTAAAACCTCCCTTTCATAGACGTCATCAAAATTTTTACAAGATATTCTGGCAGACCCATACGGTAATGTGACACATAATACCCTCGTTGCAAAAATAGCTGAGGGATTTTATTTGTAGCTTTTGTGGCATAAAGGCACTACCTTGTACTTGTTGGACTTTGAGAGTACCATTAAAAGCAATTAAAGTCTGTTGATCAATCGTAATGACTATTTTCATTTTCTCAATTTCAATTTTAGAAGCAATAAAAATTGCCACACCATGACAGCGACTTTGAACGACACCACAAAACTCAGTCAGGTTAGTAACATACATCACTTCCACATGCTATGATATTATTTGCAGTTCTTTTGTATACGGCGCCTACGCCATCTGGTGCTCCTTTGATTCTCAGTTAGACAGGATCCTGAGACCAGGTTACTGAGAATTTTTGCCTAATATTTAAAAAAACACGTAAATTCTAACATTCAACCAAAATTACGCCTTACTAAGCCTTCGTGTTATCAAATTACGCACTAAAACGCTATAATTACACATATATTTCTTTATTTCATAAAAAAAAAGCTTACCAGGATACTGTGAGCTTGACTGATTTTGACGCTACTTCTCTTGCCGACTGACGCGTCCTGGCTAAAGAACGCGCTAGGTGTTTACAGATAAAAGATATTCTTTGTCTCTTTCGTGGTAGGATTCACTCGGCTGAACGGCAATAGCGTACGGCAAATAGAATATCGGATATTCACTGATTTAACATTGAACAGGATCCTGATATGAAATGGTGGGGACAAAATGTAAAGACGATTTTGTAAAAAGTTTGGAGAAATTTTATTACTATTTTATTCTCCCTAATGAGATAAAATTGTAAATATATTAATTTGGATTTCAATTGTGACCTTCATGTAAAAGTAAGTAAATCACGACACATTTAGAACTAGATTTCGTTTGAGGGACACGTCAGGATGCTGAGAATTTTGCACTTTGAACTGTAATTTCGTTCAGAAAATATTGTATTTATTTTTTGATTGTATATATTTATTATATTTAGTTACCAACTAAAAACAGTTGTAAATAATAGTATTGAAAGGAAATAAATGAGTTTAAAACAATTTGTCATATATATTTCGGCCGAGCCGCACAAAATTCCTTAATTTGTAGAACTACACATATTAAAAACAGTTTCTTTTAAAAATTTTAATCCAGTCTTAGTCACCCTTACCCTGCCTTTCCTTGTTATTTTATTATTATTAGGTAATCTTAATTATTTCGGCACATTCGTGTGCTTTATCTCTCTCATTACCTAAAACGTAAATTTTTGAGTTTATATATAACTCGCTAAATAAAAATAAATATCTATGTATATATATAAATTAACATTTTTTTTATTTAAATGAAAAATTAAAGAGGCAAACTTATAAAAATCTACTATATTTTAATAATTGACTAGACTAGGTCGATGATCTAAAAATTGAGATAGTATTTGTTTGTGCATAAAATATCAAGTACGCAACGATACCCTTCATAGAAAGACACACCTCCACTATTAACTAAAAATAAAACAGGAAATAACGTTTTTATATATACCTATGCAAACTAGAATAGTTCTCTTTACCTCGTAGTTCCGAATACCCTGCATTCCCACCTATTATTATTTCACTATTTATAATACTATTATTAGAAAAAAAAAGTTTAAATAAGTATTTTTCTAAATATATATAATATCAAATTTTGTTATTTAGTATTTTCGAGACACTGCGGGTCGAATTGCGGAATTCTACACCGCGTTCGTCTTGTTATCAGAACGAAGAAATAAAAATAATCCCGATCTCTGTGTGGGCATCGAGCCCACGACTGTCGCGTTTGCAGTCTGACGCTGTGCCTGTGCCACAGGACGGTATTTATACTTAGACAGTAAATATAAGTATAGTTAATTTTACATATCTAGGATAGTTTTTGACCACATCCAATAAAGCACTTTGAAAGGTCAGATGGGTAATAAGCACATTTTTTCAATGTACATATATGAATCCTTAGAAACTAACATATGATTTTCACCACTAGACACTTTCACACTAATAACACCGAATACAATTGGATTTTATGTATTTTCGCAATTATGTTATTATTATTATTATGAAATGAAACGATCATTATTATTTTGAATAGTGTCGATGTATTTCTTATAACAAAATATTTTGAAAAAATAAAACTGAGGCCAGTCGTGGCGCAGGAGCACAAAGTGTGACTATAAAATCGACTGGTTGTAGGTTCGATCCCCACTCGAGGAAATGAAATAATTATTCACATTTATATTTTAATTTCTTCGCTCTGGTGTCGAGACAAAGCGCGGCGTTGAGTTCCGCCACTCAACACGGAACGCCTCCAGAACTCGGCGGAAAGTTGGGAACTCTACTCTTAACTCTGCCTACTCCGCTGTGTGCGGGTTACAGCAAGCTGATTCAATTATTTTTTTTTTTACAAAACTAAAAAAAAAAGTGAACTTGTAGAGGTGGCTAATGTAAAGATTTATAGATTAAATAATACAATGTACACAAAACACAGTAAATAAATAAATACTAACAAGTTTATAGGAAAGCAAACACATATGAGACTTTCATTAAGAAGTCTAAGAAGCTATATATACAAATCTTTCTTTACTGAATGACTGACAGTCAAGGCACAGTCTAAACTACTTATATAAATTTCATAAAAAGTTCAAATTTGGCATATGATCATAAGGAATGTAGGGAATAACCTTAAAGAGTGTAGGGGAGCAGTGAGCACTGAGAAGGAGGATTTTCCGAAATTATTCAAGAAACAGGGAACAAAAATAGGTAACGACAGAAGTAACAGTTGCTATAATTTTATAATATTAAACCAAAATTAGGAATAATTTTATCTAAAAAATATCTTCTACTCGATTGATTATTGATAAGCATTGATCATGACTAGTCCTGAAAACTACACATTACACGCACTACAGTTTATAATTTGTATAAAATAAAATACAAAAATAAGGTTTACTCAACGATTATACTATTTACAATTCCCTATACTTAGAAGACGCTTAGTTAAACTCATTTTGAAAGTAATTATTCCACTCTCTGTATCACAACACCACCTCAGGGTGAGGTCCCAGTTTAAATGGGCCTAAATCACGTCGTGATAAATGATTTCTCATAAGTTAAAACATAATTATGAATGGGACCTCCTGTAATTATACAACAACAACAAACACACATATAAATAAAGTCTAATATAAAAGTTAAAATTAAATGTGTTGTTTACTTTATAACAATAAAATAAAAACCGGTTTTGTTGTAATGTAATAAAATTCTAAATTCATCTAAATCACTGGTTCCCAACCAATGGTCCGCGAACGATTTTGATTTTATGACTGAGAATGATGAGGGGAAGTTTCTGTTGAAGTGTCACTGTTAACTTTTATTATACCTACATGCATAGTGGTCCCTGTTACCAAGAATTATATAAAAGAGGTCCTTGATTAGGAAAAGGTTGGGAACCTGATCTAAATGATTGAATTTGTTTTCTTTATACTGGAATTGCTTATGCTGGAATTGTTAATACTGAATTTCTACGTAAAAAAATTAAATTAAAATTTTCATGAAAATGAAATGCTAATTTTATTTATTTGTTTACTAAATTGTTTCAGAAATTTTGTTAATAATTTATTAACAAAATTTCAGAAACTTTATATAAAAATAAATATAACATAGTTCTAAGTAGATTTGTATGCTAATGTAAAAAGAATAATTACAAAAATTTAACACAAATACAAATTATGTATTACATTTTACGTAATTAAAGCAATTTCAAACAAAAAAAATAAACCCAATTTACTTCACATAAATAAATAAAATGCTGTAGCCAACCCACTATTGTTACCCAAAAAAGGAACCTAAACACAACCCTTTATCCTTCCAATCGATAATTTAAATCGTATTATTATCGATTGATAGTACTGAAAGAACATTTTGGTACAACGCCTGATGCTTATGATGTCGGCAGCTGTCATAATAGAGGTTCCAACAAAGGCTGCCTCTCCAGCATCCTATTCAACACGATGTTAATAGAAATTTCAAACGACAATGGGTAATCGTTAATAGAAATGTAAACATTATAGATCGATAAGCCATAGCCCATATATACATTAGATTGATTTGTTGTAAGACGTTAAGATCAAAGGTCGAGGAGCGTTCGTTTTTTTTAAGTATTTCTACAGTTAAAAACGGAACTAATTAATATTTTGATATCAGTTTTAATAGTTCTTTTATATGTATTACAAAAGAAGGTTGGTGCGCAACTGTTATAGAAAAAAAATCGCAACGAAATATAAAATAAAAAAAAAATAGATACTCACCGACATATTTCCAGACCTGTACATTGCACTGTACAATTACAAATAAACTAGACTGTCTCAAGTTCGACCCACACAGAAAGAAGTAAGTATTATTTAAAGTTTCCTAAAGCAATATAAAAACGAAGATGCCCGCACCTGATCCGACCGCGGAATGACCGATCCCAGGGGACCGCGCGTTTTTTATACACGAATTCAGTAACATTCCGTCCCCAAAAGCCGGTCCCCGGTCCCCGGTCCCCGGCCCGGGCATCAACCATAATAATAATCTTATTAACGTATCTACACTCCTATCTTTACTTAGAACGTACCGTTATTCGCCCGAATTTAAAAAGGAGTTTTGGACTGCCCACTTAAGATAATTTCACACTTTTTTATGGAATGGCTAAGTGTTGGGGTGGCGTGGGGCATTGGGGCATGGGGCATGGGGCATGGGAAGGATATGCCCGCGGTCGTGTCGAATCGAGACGGCTATATCACCGGCGCGGCGGATCCGTGACTCGGCACTTCTCGGACGCGTGAAATCCTAAATGGGTGCAGCGTCAACATTTACAATGCAACAACAAAAAGTTTCTTCGGTCCCGTACTCGCTTAATTGCCCCTGATTGATATTTTACTGAGGGGTCTTCATTACGTTTTTTCGATCGTTTCCGCTCGCACCGACATGATAGCTTGGAAATGTAATTCGATCGCGTTCGGTATGGGAAATATTTTGTGGGTACACATTTTTTAGGTACTTATATGTCTTTTAATCAGCTTCACTCTGTATCCCGCATGCAGCTGTGTAGAGAGAGGAAAGTGTTGATACACTTCATTCTACATCTTCCGCTAAATTTTTCGAGGCATTGCGTGTTGAATGGCGGAAATCAGTGCCGTGCTTTTGCTTTGTTGCCAGAGCGAAGATAAAAAAATATTAATAAATAATCATTCATTCCCTCCAGTAGGGATCGAACATCATCATCAGGCATGTCTTTATTTGCTGAAATATAAATCTCTAGAAAAATACCAATTTATTTTATATACATATTAATTCAAACATAGGTACTATTTACAACTGTAACGGGAACGCTTTTGAGTATAAAAAACAAAAATTTTATTGGTGTAAATTTAGTACCATCGATAAATCTTGTCAATACATACCTAAGAGTATCGTGTGACCACTTAACTGTCACAAAGTAAAAAAATTAGAGCATGTATTCAAAGTTGACTTTTACAACCACTTTTGAGAACATAACACGAGAAAAATAAAGCGAAGAAGAACATAAAAATAGACCAATGACTTTTATTCCTTGAATTCACTTAAACTCGCCGCCCTAGAGAATACTTCTAGATAACAAATAATGGCCACTAGCGACAACCTCCTCTGTGATATATACGAGCTATCAAAAGTAACGGATGAGCTCGTATCACGATAAGAGACAACCAGCCGTCGAGGCACCAAGAAGCCCTTTTACAGTTATAGCGACATTCCTAGCCCTAATCGTCCAAAATAAGACTAACAACCTAATAATCAATATGTAGAGTTGTTTCCTCACTTTACATAGGAAAACTATTAAAATATCATCATAGATATAGATAGATAAATGGCCGAATTTACATTAAAAATTGTGGTCTCTCCGCAGCTTAGTAGTAGGCTGTTAGAATTTATTGAATAACATTATATAGTGTTGCTTTAGAACTAATGTATTGGGAATTGTTGTTTTATTATAAATATGCTAAATAGGTTTTTTTTAAATGAGGATAGATATAGAATTTCATATAAAATTGTTGATGGCAGTCGTGGCGCAGGGGCACACTGCGTCTGTAAACGCGACAGGATATGGGTTTGATTCCCACTCGAGGGAATTAATTTAAATATTTAATATAGATTAATATGTAATATAAGTTTCATCGGTGTGATAACGAGGTTAAGCGCGATATTGAGTTCCGCACCTCAACATGTGCCGTTGCTCTGGAAATGTTTCCAGAATTCGACAGAAAGTGGGCAACGGTAGTGACTTAATGGGAACAGTGTCTTAACACTATTTCCAGGTTCCCTTTGCTTACCCTGTTATGTCCGGGATACAAAATGAATGCGTGAAGCTAAAATTGTATGGAGACAAAGTCACGGTCAAAAGATGTACAAGCTTTTAGCCGTGGTCGTAATAGAATAAGTTCTATACAAGAACGCTGACGACATCGGAATATCAATATATGCATATAATCAAATCATTCTAAACCATAAAAAACTCAAGGTAAAAACTGAATCTATGACCTCTGGCCTTGTTCTCAGTCTACTAAAGAGATTATTTTTACAATTCCATATATTTACATTTATTTTAATATTCTCTCTTATCGTCACGCATGTTTCACAATTAGTGGAGCAAGCAATAAAATCTTTTTTAGGGTTCCGTACCTCAAAAGGAAAAACGGAACCCTTATAGGATCACATTGTCGTCCCTCTGTCTTTCTATCAAAAGCTTTTGTCTCGACGTCGCATGGAGCTATCATGCAAAAATTAAAATAAAATATTAAGGCTACGGTCTCTTGGATCATTCAAAAAATCAAGCTTCAATCAAGACAACGTAATCAAAAGATACAAACATTTGTCGTATTTATCGTTTTTGAAGCAATTTGTATAAAATTTATCGCGTAATCAAAACAGTCTCTGTACCTTTACTCATTGGTAAACTTGAACGTCTCGGGTTACGTGGCACGCCGCTGAACCTCCTTACAGGAACAAATAGGTGCCAAAGAGTTAGGGTTGATCATTTTGTTAGTGAGGATCACTTGGTTGATCACGGAATTCCCCAGGGCAGTATTTTGGGTCCCACTCTCTTTCTTACTTATGTCAATGATCTATGTGATTTACAACTCAAAAATGGAAAAATTATTGCATTTGCTGATGATACTGCGTTACTTTTTAGTGCCAATTCTTGGGACGAAGTTTACGAATCTGCCCAATCAGGGCTAAACTCTGTCTCTCTTTGGCTAACTAAAAATGAACTAAAACTTAATGTGAATAAGACAAAGTATATGCATTTCTCGATCTCGGTAAATCCCAAAATTGAACTGCCCCCATTAGTAATTCATGCTTGTAACCCCCACTTTCTGCCACTCAACACGCATTGCCCCCAGAATTCGGCAGAAAACGGGGAACGGAGTGTCTTACCCTAGGTTCCCTCTGCCTACCCTGCTGCGTGCGGGATACGGCGTGAAGTCCATTTTTTTTTAATAATATAAATAATCTACATATTCGTTTATATTTACTTTTTGGCTGATTGCTACTTGTATTTACTGGATTAACGCCAACAACAGGCTAAGTTTGGCACAGTGAAGAGTATTGTAAAATTTGTAAAAGACAGTTTCATTTTATATGTTTAAGTTATAGATACATATGTAAGATAGGGTTAAGTTTTATATTATATCTTAGTCATTATGTAAAATGTCAAAAGTGAAATTTTGCTATTTTTTTTTACTGTTTTCAACAACTAGTAATGTTTTACTAGTTTACTTGTATTTTTATTGAGATATTTTCTAAGTTTAATAAAATAATCGATTATGTGTTTTTTTGAATATTTTAAAACTTGTACATTTTCGTTGGTTGAATAACGATAAATAAGAAGAAAATATATATTGAATACCACCTATTGGTACTTATTATATCCATTATAAATTTGACATTTTTTATATCAAATTTTATATAATAAAATAACAGAATATACACAACATATGATATTAAAAAAATGGGTAAAAAATGGTACATTGTTTAAAGTGAAAAGTAGAAAAAGTTTTCTGTTTTATGCTTATATTTAAACAATTAAACAACTTAAATAGAAAAAAATTAAAATTCAAATTTTCTCCCGAGGACGAATCAATTTTTCCAGAGTGCCACAACACATTGGCCAAGCCTGTCAGGATCATGCTTTTGGAACTTTATAATGTCATCAAATGTGTACTAGTTTAAGAACTACGAAAAAAAGTGGGTCAAAATAGTGTTGCATGATTAAGTTACATTGATAAATTGATGATAAATTGAGGCCAGTCGTGGCGCAGTGGCACGAGGTGTGACTGTAAAACCGACTGGTTGTGGGTTCGATCCCCACTCGAGGAGATGAAATATTCACTTAAATTTATATTTCCATTTCTACGCCCTGGTGTCGAGGTTAAACGCGGCGTTGAGTCCTGCCACTCAACACGCAATGCCTCCAAAATTCGGCAGAAAGTGGGGAACGGAGTGTCTTAACACTAGGTTCCCTCTGCCTACCCTGCTGTGTGCGGGATACAGAGTGAAGCTGATTTAATTTAATTTTAATTTTGATAAATTGATAGGTGTCTACTTATCAATTTATCAATACAGGTTAAATAACCAGATTCATGTAATTATTTTTTTTGCATATAATGATTACATTATAATGGTAATGACGAAGATATATAATTTTTTAATTATTATTTCATAAAATATTCGCATGAAATCTAAAACAAATTGGTTTGTTAAAACACAATTGTTTTGATTGACTTATATAGAAAAAGTAACATAAAATAACATAGCGGGATTTGAACCCGCTCCGTTAGAAAACTTTGTTACTATTATACTTATTTATGTTGTTAGCAGCTTACAACACACAACGTGACGAGGGCGAAGCATACAAAAATATTGACGTTGCATGATGAGAACGTATGGCTTAGTGGTCAGGGCGCTTGGAAGGATTCCAAGAGGCAAGGGTTCAAATCCAGTTCCGTTCAATTTTTTAAACGTTTTCTGATAAGTATTTTTCTTTCCTAAGTGTGGAATAACACTTTAAAAATGTAAAAAATATTGATTTAGTAGGTATAGATGTTTTACTAACAGAGGAAGTAACATCATCCAATACAAAATGCCTACAAATAAGGAAAGCAGATGTCTCTAATATCTTCCTGTCTATTCCACAAAATGCGGATATAAGTAAAATTAATAATAAAAACTAGAAAAATGTGGGAGCCCTCTAGTTACATAATATAATGTTCGACGCGTCACTTTCCTTTCATATTCTTAACGATCTCATATCTCGATGGAACAAATACAATTGTCATATTAAATAATACTTCGCTTAAAGCACGCAGTTATCGTTTTAATTATATTATTTTAAATATGTGAATGATTTAGATTTCACTCTTAAATAATAAATAATGTTGAATTATTCTTACAACAAAATATTTTTAAAAAATATAACTTTATAAAAAAATATACTACTTGTTAAGCTATTTAAAAGAAACAACACTATAAAAATTTCGCTTTGCAATATCAGAAAAGAAGGAATAGAAAAAAAAATGTCACAACAACCATTCAAAAATTCATATATTCATAAATCAATTTATTCCTCATCGTCATCAAAATTGAAACGCCTCATCCCATCGAATCTGAACCCGTAGGCCGCCGCGTTCTTCACGTCGACCAGCGCCGGGTTGCGGTGCTTGAAGAAGCTGCCGTGCGCGTGCGCAGGCCTAGACGAGCCATTGGGCACGCCGTGCGACCGCGGATAAAACGCCTCGAACTGCCCACTAGATGGCAGCACTTCCTTTAGTTCCCCATCCTCTGGATCGTAAGGCCGACACACAGATGCCGCTACTAGCGCCAACAAGCAAAGTAACCGAAATATCTAAAACAACAATCGACAAATGTTTTTATTTTGGTTTTTTAAACTAAGTAACAAAAAACGTTACGTACCATGACCGTAGACGACACAAATGAAGCGAGTTTAGATATATTTTGCGCAATGGCGGTTGGTCACCTTGGCGGGGAAGGCGCGCGTCAGCCTGTCGACGCAACACTTTCCCTTTGCATCACCCGACCCGAGCGCCAGAGAGCTACTTCTAGCACTATTAACACCACGCACGGAATGATGGAAAACATTTAGATTCTAATTTAAATATATTTAAAAAAAAAAATTAAATCAGCTTCACGCTGTATCCCGCACACAGCAGGGTAGGCAGAGGGAACCTAGTGTTAAGACACTCCGTTCCCCACTTTCTGCCGAATTCTGGAGGCATTGCGTGTTGAGGGGCAGAACTCAACGCCGCGCTTAACCTCGACACCAGAGCGAAGAAATGGAAATATAAATTTAAGTAAATATTTCATCTCCTCGAGTGGGGATCGAACCCACAACCAGTCGATTTTGCAGTCACACCTCGTGCCGCTGCGCCACGACGTTAAATATATTTGATATAATTATAATGTTTATAAGGAATTTTAAAAACTCAGATTAATTACAAAGTTAACATAATAATTGATACGTCTATATCAAAATGGATATTACATATTTTTTTAGGTAACTTACATGATTTTGATTTTTGAGAATTCTAAACGTGGATAATATATCCAATTCTTATGTGTGAATGAATTTGACCTAAATCATAGTACAACACAGTACAATATTAGGTAAGCCCATTATATCTTTATATATAGATATAATAATATTATAGATAGAATATTTTACACTTTTAGTGTAAATATATATATAATATTCTATCTTTATTATTAACATACCTTCATACAATGACAAAGATACATTAATAATAAAGAAAACTTTAAAGAAGTAATCATTTGTTCATATAATTTATTACAGTGTACCAAATAATTGATAGACTGTATATCAAAAATTGTATTTTTTAATCCCCACATTAAGGGTAGGCAGAGTTAACGAACGCATCGAAATCGCCGAATTATATACATACGATATGAACGTAACGATAGCGCGATCTAACTTCCTTCAACGCCGTCTATGTTTCATTTCGCGAAACTTAACGCGGCTTGACTTTACCTTATCAGAGCGAGAGAATTTAAACATTTCAACCTCGAGCGACCCGCTCTCGACTTCGTATACTTGAACTACTCCATAATTTAATTATTATATAATGTTGTAATTTTAAAAACTAAAGTTTCATCTAATTCAAACATTTTTTTTATGAGAAAATCTTTTATTGGCGGGTTACTATGTCTTGCACGTTAATCTCAAAATGATCTTAACCAATTTAAATGAAGTTTTCATTATTGTACTTTGGAAAACTTTATGTAATATTCAGAGTTTATTTTATTTAAATCGGTTCATAAGTAAAAAAATACGTCAATATAAAGTATTTTTTAAATAACTGTTTATTGAATTGGCTGGAAGGTTAGTTTTCAATGTGTGGATGTTGTCTTACGAATGATATCATAACATTATGTTATTTGATTCCGAAAGTAATTAAGATGAGAAAATAAATATTTCTGTAGATAAATCTAAGAAATCTTAAGAAATAACTAAAAGGTTTTGATGACGCGGTGAATAAAATAAATCAGCTTCACGTTGTATCCAGCTCACAGCAGTGTAGGCAGAGGGCACCTAGTGTTAAGACACTCCTTCCCCCACTTTTCTAGAGGCATTGCGTGTTCGACCGTTCGTGCACAACCGGTGCCACTTTGTGCCACGACTGGCTTCGGATTTTTTCCTTTACTTGTATTGTAAGAACTTACTGCATGCCAAATTTCATAACTCTAGGTCCACGGAAAGTACCTTATAGGTTTTGATTACGTGAATGAGGCGAATTTCATACATAATGAAACAGAAACGATACATAAATCTTTTGCCTGCGTTGACTTATAATAGAAGCTCAATTTTTTCTGTGCTTCAAGGAACTGTAGCTATATTTAAATGTCTGATATTAATTTTAGCTTGATAGCCCAACGCGATCTTAGGCAAAATGGTCTTGAAAGGCGGATAACAAATTGATCTGTTATAATATATTATAAAAGTTCCGTAAAATAATTTAAGTTTATGGGTATTTATTTGATATTCCTTGCAAAAGTAATTGTATGTAATAGAAATTTTGTTATATTGCATCTGTCTGCCTGTCTAATGTTTTTGTTATTTCACCTCTATCTGTGGTAAATTGTATTTTGTAATATAAAAAATAGCCTATACGAGTATGTTGCTCCACTACATCCTCTAGCTTTAGAGGATGTTAGTTCTATAACAATCAGTTCAGATGGTCCGGACAAAAAATTTATATCGTTTGTTTCTGTTTTAGTATCGTATAAATAAGTATACGCACTTGAATAAGCATGGTTAATTTGGAACAAATAAACCCTTCTATTATATTTATATGTAGGTATAGATCATTACAAAAAATAAATAAAAAATAAAATAATATAAGCTGTAAAAAATTTCTTAATATGATTGGTTCTATAGATATTAGATCACCTTACATTGGAGAATCTTGAAATTTAGGTGGTTTTTATTTTCATTATTCATACTACATATATTAACTTTGATAATTTACAAACAATATCAAACAACAAAATATCGAAAATTATAGATTAAGCCAATTTAATAAAACAGTTATATTAAATAACTCCTTTAGTAAGTAGCAATTTTCGGCAGAAAGTGGGGTACGGAGTGTCTTAACTTAATTCCCTCTACTTACTCTGCTGTGTGCGTAATAGGTACAGCGTGAAGCTGATTTATTTGATTTATCTACTAAAGACAAATTTATTATAGCAATATGGCAAAAAATATGTCAATTTTGAACAAAATGTCCTGGAACTTTTTGGAAGGAACTTAGGTAAGGTAGAAGGAACTTAATAGATACATTATATTATTTTACCCCAAGCAAATTCGCGAGCGAAACACTAGCGTGATATAAAATAATACACATTTATAATTTCAAGTTGATGTATTTCTTGCTTAGGTAAGCATCCACGAAACAAAAGAGTTTATTATTAATAATTATATTATATTAAATAGTATAATAGATAAAATATACATTTTCTTACCAATATTTTACAAATGTCTAGATAATTTGTTGCTCAGACCAATTCTACTTAAGATATAACATTGCGTTAACTGAACATTGATTTGTGATCGTTTTTAATCATTTTTTTCTTACAAGAGAAGTTTTTTTCTAAACCTAATAATAAATATTAACAGTGATGTGTTTCCATTAAGAACGTACTTATACTACAAAGTACGAGAACTACTGTAATACAATTATTTACAGTACGGTTGACGAGTCGTGGCTGCCCTGAATTTGGGTGTAGATGGCTACGCAGATCAGATTTTTCTTACTTTCGATTATGTTCTTCTCGAGTGATTAATGCGCATACGTTCAGAAAGCCTAGCCTCAAGGTAGCCACGACTCGTCGACCGCACTGTATAGATTTAGTTTAGATAATACTTATTTGAAACAGTCGGACGGACGTACAGAGCAGAAGTGACGAAATTAAATTAAAATAATTATTTATGTAGAAATGAGGCCAGTTTATTATCGTTTATTTAGAAATGACAGTCAGAAAAAGTTATATTCACGATATATTTTTCGATTATTATTGTTATTATCTTTAATTTTATAAAAATATAAAAATTAATGTTTAAAATTGTAATTTAATTATTAAGCACTATTATTATGGTTTCGTATCTACTGCTCTGACGTCCTAAAATATTCTTCCTATAAAGGCCGCATCACACTCGACTGTTCACAACATTTTTTTTTTATAAAAAAGACCCCTAAAGTAAATAAAGGTAAAGTCCCGAACAATTGAATGTGGAAAAGCTCTTAGGCCAGTAAGAACAGTATATTATCTACGGTCAACTTTTAAAGACAATACGATACAATACAATACAATAGTAACAAGGTAACTTTGTTTAGCATAAAATACCTCTATTTAACAAATTCGCTAATTAAATAACGATTTCTAAACGAGCGTGTTAGATTAGCTTGACGTAATCGATAAACAAAAAAAAATCACATAATTTTGATAATAATTTCGCATGAATTCAATAAATAAGAAACAATAAGAGATAAATAAAAGAAATTCCAAACATTTTCAGTGGGCAATTTTGTTTTTTTCCAATTCTAAAATAAATAGGAATTGTAGTTTAAGCCATACACTTTAGATATCCAGCAATCTCTAATATTATTTTTCAACATTATAGCATTTTTTAACAACAATGTAATGGAACTATGTATGATACATACAATATTGCTATAAATCGACATAATTATTAAACATAATTTTGACATAATCTTAAAATATAAACCAGAGATATATATATATATATATATATAGTAAATAATTATTACATAAAAATAGCGCTATTATTGCTTAATTTTAAGTTATATATATTCATAAAAAGATTAATATTACTTCCAATTTTCATTTTTTAATTGTTATTAAATAAAAAAGTGGTAATAAATAAAAAAAATATAAGGTAACATATAAGGTTATGCAATTAAACTTAATAAATAAAAAATATATATGAAAGTTTTATGCGATACATAGAATAATAGACATATTTTTTATTTTAATTTTAAACAAATTTGGTAATATGTAACTTGATTCACATAAAAAATCACAATTCTAGCTTTGTATCATAAGGTGCCAAACGCATTCTACTGATTCAATAACAATATTAAATTTACTAAAAATAAATATCTAAAATATAAAGATATTTAAGATATTTCATATACAATGAACATAATTTATGCTAAATGAGCAAAAAACTATATATTACACTAATTATATAGACGTTTCTTTATATACGCGTAACTCTAAGAAGGATATTTTTAAAAAACTATTTAATAATCGCAGGCTTATTGGAACCGGTCCTTTTTAGGCGCGCCTGCCTCATATTTTAAAATAATAAAGAAAAAAAGTATGATAATAATAAATAAAAAAATATATGATAAATTTATAAAATTATTAAGCAAATTTAAATTAAAATTCTGTTCATATTTTTGAGTTATTTCAAAATAGTATTAAGTAAGCTTAGATATTTTTGTTATATAACTTTAAAGAGTATTAAAAGTATATAACGAAAATACTTCAAAGACTATTTGGTATATACCAAGTAAAATGTACTGGTGTAAATATTCATCAACTAGCGTTCTAAAGGCAACAAATAGTACTACAACCAGATTTCAATACTTTTTAAGAATATTAAAAAATCTAAAATTTTACGGGTATTTTACGGATGTAGACTTCAACCTATATTATGAACAAATACATAATTAACACAATGAATAGAGAAGCGCCTGAAGTTTATAAAAAATATAAGTTTCTAATTATGTAAAATATATTCTGCTGCATAAGAATGTGATTTTATGAATGTTAATAGAGATCAAATCAATAAGGACGCTGTCATGTTAAGTTATTATATTATAGTTTTATACTATATTGTGACGGACGGTGATAACAAATAAGCTTCTAAATGAACTATTTTTTTAATTCAAAACATTGCATATTGATAGACGGAACTTAACGTCGCTCTAATCTGATTTCCGCACCAGAGCAAAGAAATGAATATAATTTATTCCCTCGAGTGAGGTTCCACCAGAGTGACCTCTATGCCTGGTTTGTAATATGAAAACATCATTTCAATATTTACATATATAATGTATAAAACCTAAACGATTTAAAACCCGATTACATTATCTTGAAGTTTTTTTTCAATGAACAGAATACAGACACGATGAATAAAATTGCTTATGGACTAAAATATTTCAAATTTTACTTTTATTTATATTTTTTACTGGTTGTATAGAAACAACATAAAAGATGTTGTATTTAATTACAAAGTTGTAATAACATTACAAAAAATTGTATACAGTCCTAAAATACATTCCAAAGCAATTTTATTCGAGAACCTAAAATTGTGAAAATCTAAACGAATTACACACTAAGCTACAATCACCAAATATTTATTTAAGTATCGGAATATTAATAATAACATATAATATAATACAAATTATAGCAATATTGATTATTAATAACTTAACAAAGACCTCACTCAATTCCTTTGCCCTAAAACCTAGACCTAAGTGCGTGACTAAACCTAAGCAAACAAAAAGTGCGTACAAATAAATTAATATCAAATAGTAATGTAACCTTAGACCGTTGATCTTACACAAGTTGGACTCTTACTTTTCATTTGTAAAGTAAAAGCGTATACAAGAATCAATTTAAATTCTATTTGGAATTTTTATTTACTTTATATACTACTCCTAACTACTACATCTAATATACATATATAAAGAACTCGATACTACAAAATTGAATTGCCACGAATAAAATGTTTTAACACTAATAGTCCGAGTCACAATAACATTTAGTTCGAAAGCGATTAATCGGGACAAAAATCGATAATGGAAGATCGCAAACGCTAAAACGGACACATAAGCAATATTATTAAAAAAATATTTATATCTTTGCATCTAGATTTGTATAAAGCGTTATACGGAACGTTAATGTTAGACAATTTTGGTATAAAAAGACGAAATCATCGAACATCTCGTATAATTGTAAAAAAATAATTACTTCCATAGTATTAATAGCGTACAAGAGGAACGAAACGTTTTAAAAAACGAGGAAAAAAGAGATCGTACTATATACTTGATTCTAGTTTAAAATTAACCTTATTGATTAGCATGGATGCAGGCACGTATACACATACATACATATTTACGAAATAGTCGTTATAATTTGTTAAATATACGTTTAAATTAAATATTTGGAAACCGGAAATACTAAGCATGTTGACTATAATTATTTAAATGTGCAAAAAAATTGATTTTTTTTAAATATTTGTGTAAAACATGATCGTCGATTTGGCTTGACTTGATAATTAATTCTTAGAAATGATATTGATATTGTGAAATATAAACGACTTTTAATTTGTTGTAAATTCAATACAAAAAAAATATATTTAAAAACTTGTGTATGGTTATTAAGTTTAACATAATCTGTAATAAATAAATATATATAATATATCAAGTTGTAAAAATGTAATATAAGGGTGACTAAATTTGGAATATTGTAAAATACACTAAAAAATACTATTATTCATACGTATCCTGCACCAATGATATCTTCGTATTTGTGACATACAATAATTTTAAGTTTCACTTTACACTTATGATTTATCATATGTATGTAAATACTTAAATTATTTTGTGATTTGAACTTTATTCAGAGTAAAACCTATTTGAAACACATATATTAAGCGATATCATATAACAAAATATTAGTAAAGTATCAAAATAAGATTTAAATATATATATTTTTTAATTTTTGTGGGTAAATACAATGATTATTATTTATTAAGCCATTTAGAGCGTTCTTTTCTTATTACATTTATTCTAGAGAATTTTAAATATTAAGTTACTGGCATAATTGATTTCTTATTCTTTGATGAATCGATTCTTAACACGATAAAATATTTATAAATTTTGTATTTTTTTTAACTAATCGTAAAATGTATATCGGTAGCATGTATATGTAATTCTTAGATGGAGGTCAGTGACGTGTATCAATGTTAACAAGATGTTGGTCCCAATTTAAATGGCCTGAATATCGAAATTTAATCAGATTATAAATAAATTACTATCATTTTTGACTAATTTATTCTAAATAAGAAAGAAAACAATTAATCCCAAATCGATAATTATGTAAAATTAAAAAGTTATTATGAAATACCGTAATATATGCGTATCAAATTTTTTTTTATGTTGTTTAGAAAATGACAAAAGTTCTAAATATTTTTCAATATATTTAGATAATAATAGATACATACCGGTATATCTTTAATAATACATACATACTGAGTGCTAGTGCATATCTCAGCATCGTGTGCCCGTTAGAATCACGTGTATTATTTTTTTTATAAATCAAGAAATACCACAAAAGTAGGCACGTTTACCCTACAAAAAATTATTAAGTTTTTTATTTATATGTTATTTATAATTATATATTGATAATTGATAAATTATGTATTAAGACATAAAACCTGTTATAATAAGCATTTTTTATTATTTTATATATTTTTTTTCATAGTGGAAGAATATAGTTATATATTACATACAAATACAAAGTTTAATTATATTAATTTAAGTCCAAATAATATTAATAATTGACGGTGCCAGTTAAAGTCACTAAATATTTCTTATATTATTTAGTGACTGTGTCTGTTAAGGGCAACTTTACAGGTCTTTTGGTGGAAAAAAAAATTGCAGTGGTGNTATATATATAAATATATTTAATGAAGAATTATCATCTTTTATCGTTTCTTTATATAAGATTTAAAAAATTCCGATTAAAAATACCAACTTTTGTGGTAATTCTGTTAATATATAATATCGATCACATAGATTTTTAAGGCGTTTGTAAGGATATATCAGTTTTTCGAATATATAAGTATATATATAAACATTATTCATAATATTAAATGCAAGTGATTTGTTCTTAAACTACACATAGACGTAGCCTTCAGTTTTTACAATTACAAATTCAGTAAAACGACTACAAACATTGATTTTATTCAATCGATTAATATAATATAAACATTATAGTTATAAATATTACGATACAAACGGTACAACATCTAACAAATGGCGGTATTGAAAGGCCGCAGGATATATAAGAAATATTCAGTAGAGTATTTTTTTATAAGATTCGATTAATATTACACATGTATTGTATTATTATTATTATATTATATATTATAGCTTCACGCAGTATCCCGCATATAGCCGGGTAGGCAGAGGGAACTTTATCTACCAGAGCGAGCAAATGACTCGAGTGGGAATCGAACCCACAACCGTCGCGCTTACAGTCACACTCTGTGTCGCTGCGCCACGACGGCCTACATTATAATACACAGTATTATATTATATAATCATATAATAATATTCCATTCCCAGCTACGTCTATAACTAATTCTACGAAAACCACATCAGTCAAGTGTAAATATATTTATCGTTAACTAACAAAATAAATTACACATCTCAATATACATACAATGTAATAGCAGGTTCGAGCGACTCGATGAGAAAATCGATATTAATCATCAATTATTCAAAACAATCAATAAAATAACAGACAAACATCGGTTTTAGAAATTAAATAATTCGCTCAAATCGATTTTAAATAAAGAGAATACCTCAAAAGCGATGATTTCAGACGCTATATAAATAACTTTCCAGTTTTGTTTTAGGCGACGGTTGTGTGAATGGTGAGAACCATAGTATGGAAAATCGACCGAACACTGACTGTATGCTCTTCCACCGCGACTTGCGTACCCAACGAGCTTGTTCCTTCTTTAACTGTTCTATACCCTGTAAACAATTATTAAAAATTATTTCAAATTCCAATAAAATTGCAATTTGTAATGGATTTAATACGTAAAAAATAGATTTTTTTTTTCGAATGAGCAGTATGCTGTTGGCCCTAACGGTCTCTACAGCGTCACCCTGCTTTGGGAGGCTGAAGTAGACGAGTTCCGGCTTGGCTTGACTGTAAAATCGACGGATTGTGGATTCGATCCCTAATCGAGGAAATTAAACTATTATTTACATTTATATTTTCACTTCTTAGCTTTGGTGTCGAGGAAAAGTGCGGCGTTAAGTTGAGCCACTCAACACGCAATGCTTCCAGGATTCGGCATAAGGTGGGAAACGGAGTGTCTTAACACTAGGTTCTCTCTGCCTACACTGTTGTGAGCGGGATACAGTGTGAGGCTGATTTATTTTTTATTTTGTTTATATAAACATTTTGTAGACATTCTAAAACTTATTATGGTCTTCTCTATCTATATTAGTTGTGCTATTTTTAACAGAAGTACTCAAATATTATAATGCATAGAAAAGCTAAACACGTTATCATACAATAGGTTAGGTTAGGTTAGTTACATATTTAAATTAAAGAAAACAGGCAAAACTAAATCTTTAAGGCTTATTTCACTTTAAGATATAAAGAAACTATAAACAAAAAAAAGGCCACATACTGTCTCATCATTCCAAATAGCGTGCAGCTGAGTGCCCAACATGACAGCTGTGAATATAGCAAAGAGCAAGGCCTCGGCTATCAGGAACAGGAGGAGCACCACCGTGGCGGGGGGCGAGTACGTGCTGCAGTCGCGCCACTCGTGCCTGATGCACGTCACGAACTGGTACGCGGAGAGAGTGAGCGAGTGGATCGATATGGCGGCTATGTAGAACTGAAAACCGGATATTGTTATTGTTTATCTATTTATTCCTGTTTTTAATTTAGCGTTGCGCTTTATTTCGTATATGGCAAGATAGGCAGGGAATCTGGGAACCTAGTGTTAAGATTTCGTTTCCACTTCCTTTCCCCAATTTGAAACGGAACTCAACACAACTATAATATCAATAGTTGTAATTGTATTAATGTAGTTAGATATAATAATTATTTCAACTGACAGACGAATGCAACATCAAAACGTCGAGTTTTTAAAAATATTTAATACTACAAATCTTTAAGAGTTTACTTTAAAATATAATATATTTCTTGACAAAAAATATCTACAAAAACAAAACAAAAACGACAACATACCGTAAACAAAACAAAATACTTCTGATTGTTTTCCCCAACACAGTTATTGACCCACGGACAGTGGTGGTCCATTTTCCTGATACACCTCTGGCACACGGAGCAGTGGTGGGCGCGCTCGGGCTTGATGCTACAGCATTTGGTACATTTAAATATCACTTGACCCTCGCGAAAACTCATTTGTTTTATCATTTCCTTTGTTGCGTTGCCTTTTGGTACTGCACCCTGTTAAATTATTGAATATTATAGTCACAAAAAATTTTTTTGGTATAAATGTATGTGAGATAGGAACCAATAGTTAATATTTTTGGTGAAATGAAATCCACATAATATTTTTTTATATACAAATATTTGAATGGTATTTGAATCCACAACCTTAACCAACGTTTAATTTGACGTTACAAAGGCTTTATTATATGTTTGTTTAATTTATATATTTCATGTTCAAATAGAAAAAAAATGTTACACTTTAGTCTACAAAAAATATCTGATATTCAGTACTTAAAACAAGGCAGAAAAAAGAGAGAGGTCATTTTTATTAGTGTTTGCAAGTAGTTATTTGTAAAAGTACATAGTTCAAATATAATTTATATATTAAGATTAGTTCTTTATAGAACTGAAATTTTATGAAGCAAGAACGAGTGCTAGTATAGATACTCCTATGAGACCTAGGGTGAAGTGAAAACTATGAGGATAACAATAGACAAGATGAAAGGTGTTTGTAGTAGCAGAGTGTAACGTTTGGCGGAAAAAGTTTTTTGAAGTTATTTAAAATACCAAAACCTCCCATTAAGTGTAAGAAATATCTATCTGAAAAGCGCATCAAAATCGGTTCAGCCGAGGTCGAGACCAGGCAAGCGTACATTTATACGTAGAGTTCAAAACTTCCTTTATTTTCGAAATCGGTGAAAAACTAAAAGAATTGACAAAACAATGTCACTCACAGGATCCGTAAACATAGTCCTCAAATGGGACGCGAAAGCCAGAAACGCCAGCACTTGAAATATCATAATGTTTATATAACTGTACACTGGATAGTTGGTCAGACCGGGCACCAGCATCACCATCATCACCACGAACTCCGCGTACAGAATCAGTAGCCATGTTAACACTGCACATATTATACCACAAATATCCTGGAATAAAAAGTTCTTTAAATTATTTTATTAATATTAAATTTATTTAATATTTTTCTCTTCTTTTTCTCAAATTAAGGCTTTTGTGGCACAGTTCAACACTGACTGTATTATTTGGATGTATTGTATAAGCTATATTAATATAAAGTTTCATCTCAATCTGTTCTGCAGCTATTCACGTGAAAGTGGATACAAATATCGATCCTAATAATCATATTAGGATCGATATTTGTTCAATATATAATAATATATATTATTAATAAAATAGTAGTAGTATAGAATTCCTGATCTGGGAAAACAAAATATTTCATATGATTCACGCAACCCAACACGCAACGTGGTTATAATTATCGAAAAATCGAGATTAGAGTGTCTTAACACTAGGTTATTCTTACTCTAACTGCTTATAACCGGGAGATGTGTAAAAAAAAGAAATGTCATTAAGGTTTATTAGCAGGTTCGCAAAGAGAACCTAGTGTTAAAACACTCCATTTCCATTAAGATAAACTAAAATTTTCTTTATAAATTTTTATTACTGCGAGTTGAAAAATGAAATTCACAAACACTATGTAATACTTAGTCCGAATTTTAAACAAAATAATATCACTTAAGCAACATAATCTGTTATAAATATTCTTGCTTTTTATAATATATTTTATAAAACACAATATATTCTCACCATATTAAAATAATAACTAAATCACATCTCGACTTCAATTCGACCCCAGTGCCTAGTTATTAAAATCGTGCAAGTCAACCGTTAAACGCATATATGGGAGTTGTTACACATAGAAATGTATTGAAAACTAGTCACGGTAATCGAAATAATAGGTATTAAACTGTTTCTTAATAGAAAAAGTAATGATATGTTGTATTTTTTCGTAATATACAAAGACTTTAATAGACGCATATGATATTTCTGATCTAATTTTAAAAAGTCAAAGTAATAAACAACATAACAATTGTGGCCAGTCATGGCGCAGGGGCACAAAGTGTGACTGTAAATTCTACTGGTTGAGGGTTCGATCTCCACTCGACGAAATGAAATATTTCTATACATTTATATTTCTTGACTCTGGTGTCGAGGCAAAGCAAGCAAAAAAATCAGCTTCACAATGTATTCCCCCCACAGCAGGGTAGGCAGAGGGAACCTAGTGTTAAGACACTCCGTTTCCCATTTTCCGCCAATTTCTGGAGGTATTGCGTGATAAGTGGCGGAACTCAACTCACTAGAAGAAATAAATAGGCTTGCTCTACTATTTCGTTTACCATAGTAATTATAATTCGTAGAGTGATATATATAATTATTAACTAACATGTGATAATAAAACTTGAATAATTTTATCTTTAAAACAAATTTAACTTTTTAAAATACCACCACATTTTTTTTCCATATATTTTTATGTTTTATTTTAATTTAAACTCTGATTCAATGCAAATAGACAACACTACAATTTCTGCATTATGATAGAAATTATTCAATTCTATTCTTCAAGCGAATAACCTTTGATTGAGAATAGTTAAGTTAGATAGTTCATTATTTTTCAAACATATTTCCAACTTCTATAATAGCATACATATCTTCTCATGAATAGATATTGCTACTTAGACATTTCTTTCAAAAGGTAGGTATATTTTTAAAAAGGAAAAGATTTCAGTTTCTTTTAATACTCACATAAAGAGTAGTGTTATTTTATGCTTTGGTTTAATAAGCAAGGTCAAGTTCTATTATTAGTTAAGTCAACTCTTATAGTAAGTTTTAGTGGGAAGAGAGGCAAGGAGAGTACTCGGCTGACCTTGGAGAGCAGATTATCTCCTTACTACCACAGCGCATGGCTGAGGAGGTTGATGGGAATGGTGTGGACAGAAGCGGTACGTCGAGACAGTAGAATTTGGTGCTCACTAGCTACCCCACTACAGCATGAATTTAAAGTTTCATATTTATGTATCTCTCGCACACAACACAATAGGAAAAGATTTAGATTCTATTCTTGTTATTATTGATTTTTTAATTAAATTTACTATTTTACTAATAAAGAGTTAATACTAAGGTACATTTTTAGGACAACTAAGGCTCATTTTTCATGAAACTTAGTGCTCACTCCCCACTTTTAGTCTGTGTGAGTAAAACAACAACAAAGACTTGAAATATAAGCATTTCTTCATTGCAATTGACATAGTTGAAACTGATCAAACTTAGTCAACATCACACATACAGTCATAAGAGTATGAATATAAATATAGTGATGCAGTGAATCAGAGGATTCACCGCATCACTATATTTATAGTTGTGACTTATCTCCATGCTTTTTGCACTGCAGGCTAGGGAGATCTTTCTCCCTAGCCAAGTTTCAAGACATTCCTTATTTTTTGGAACGCAAAAAATTCCTTATTTTTTGGTACCTTATAAGAAAAAAAAGAACCCTAATAAGATCTCAGGAACGCTTGGAGATAATGAGTTGAAGTTTAAACCATATACTCAGATCTACGGCATAAGGATTTCCTTGAAAAAAATGTATTTCTATATTTACTTAAAATACAGATATGGCTGTTTATATTGCAAAAAATATGTATTTCGACACTATAAAGGGAATCAAAATGAATAGGGTACTTCGGATTGACCTAGAATTATGAAATTTGGCAACCTAGCATCTACAGGTAGTACTAATTTAAGAAAAAATCTGAAAACTACACATTTGTGGTTAAATACTAAAAAATAATAGCTTTATAAAGGGGGGCAAAGCTTTAATTTGGTATTAAAGCTGCTAGTTCAAGTAAGGTATCAGATGAAAGGGCTCTCTCTGGAGGTCTCAAGCTTTTTCTGAAATTGTTAAGCTTCACTTTCAGAAAAAGCTTGAGACCTCCAATTTTTGTACGGAACCCTCTATGGGAGAGCCCGACTCGCATTTGTCCAGTTTTTTACTGTCTATTACTACAATCATTGTAATTAGTTTGATGCTGTCAAGGTCATAATGGACAAGGCTGTATAAAATATATAATGACCTATGAAAAAAATCTAATGAAAATAAAAAGGTAAACTTACCTTAATGCACCAAGCTTTACCACCACAGCACCGGTTATGCATGTCTCGGTCTGGCCAAGTGAGCACTGAACATTCCGGGTCTATTTGATACTGACTTTCCATTTCATCTTCATCTGAACTGTCGTAAAATTCTTGTATCATTTATATTATATGTCTAAAATAAAGAAAAGGTCAATTGAAATTAAAGTGATAGTACAAATATTTTGCAGAAAATATTAAACAATATACATAAATATATTGTTTTTAACTTCATACTATTTTCCACATATAGCAGGGTAGATAGAGAGCCTAGAATTATCCAACTTTCAAGTCATTACATGTTTAGTCTTGTTATCAGAGTGAGAAAATGCAAATAATTTATTACCCGAAGGAGAATTGAATTCACAAATATTGTATTAACAGTCCGTTGCTGTGCCACTACTGCACCATTATTTATCAACTTAACTCAGAAAATATATGTATTATTTAAATATTAAATATCTATAAGTTACAAAAAATACATCTTAAATAAAACAACATAAAAAATAAATATAATACACAATCACAATAGCCAGTACACATAATTTACACATTTGCCTTGCAAATAAAAAAGATGAATAAAAAACGCATAATTAAATTTATAATGTATCACATTTCAATTTATGCTGTACTTTTAAAATATATAACACAAAGATTAATTCATAGTGTATATTTTGATTTAGTTGATAAAGTGCTGATTCTGCATCCAACTTGTATTTTAGTTAACGTCGATATTTACTAAAGGTTTATCAAGATTATATAGCATAAAAATAAAGCTAAACTCAATCGCCGCCAAAAAAAGCAGTGCAATATTTTTTTCATTCAATTTCGCTTTGCTTTTCTAATTAGAATATTAGTGACACGTTTAAATTAGGGTTAGAAAGTTATAATAACAAACAATTTGCACGACATTATTTATACCTTAAGCCACTGTACTGAATTATTTAAAAAAATGCACATTTTTAAGAAAACTTAATAATTGTACTAAATATCTCGTAATGACAGTATACCTACCAAAAGTTTTTAGCTAATAAGTTTCTAATTTGAGGGTCAAGGTTTGTACACAAGATCTCTGGCAAATTTCATATTTTCACGAAGATTGCAATTCAGATTTTGTTTAAATGTAATTTGCAGTTACTTTATGATTTTTCACTCAGTTTTGCATTTCAGACCAATTCATTCAAAATCAATAAAACTAAACGAAATTGCTCTCTCACTCGGTAGTTCAGCAATTTCCGAGTTGCGAGAGCAAAATATTCTACCATTGAAGTAAAATTGTGCTACACTCTCGCTTTATAAATTTACTATGACGTAGAAAATATGACTATAAATATAGTTAACGTATATATTTTAAAACGTTTAAAAAATAATTATACCACAAATGATCACCTAACTACTTAAAGATTGTTTATTTTAAATCTATATGTTATTATTTTTTTCTGATTTAATGTTAAATATAATGTTTTAATTATGTAAAAATATAATGTAATCTCATTAAGTATAATAAATATATTTTGTATAATGTAATTTCATTAAATAAATATTTATAATTGAATATTTGATGTTCTGTCTTATAAAAACTTATATGCATATTTTTTTTTAGATGTTCTTACTTTTGTTGATCGCTTATCAATAGATGTAAGTTTTTATTTTTTCTCTATTTTTAACATTCACTTTTACATTTTAATATATCTGCTAAATTTATTTTAATTAACTAATACATTTGTATAGCGAAAGTGTGTAATATACATGAAATATTTGTTAAAGATGCTTATCTGCATAAAAAAAATGTATAATGTAACAAAATATAATTTTTAACATTTAGTTAGCAACATTAGTAATAAATATTTAATTATAATTATTATTTTATATTTTTAAAACGCTTTAATAATTTCTCAACGTTTGCCACATAGATGAATGACTTTTCAGTAATTGTCGTGACGCAACTTAGGATAGACTGGGCAGTTGTCAATTTGAACATTATTGCTTTGGTCTTGATCCTTGACCAGGCTCCTAAATATTTATAAATTGGAGTTTTTCTTACATATTTAGTGTCCCTAAGCGACACTTTTAATTATTAAAACTATATTCAAAATACGTGACACAATCTTGTATAGGCATTGTAAAATTTATCTGTGCGTTAGGTAAGTATTTCTTGGTTGTTTTTATATTTCATATCCAAAATTAGTTTAGGAAGCGAATTATGTATTATTCCTAAGTATGTAACCCTATCCTGTTTTACAGTTTTACCATTTCTGTCGTACTTGGTGTTTTGTTTTAAATAAAATTGGTTATTTACTGTAGTATGTTGATTGTTGCTTTTGTGTATACAATATGTTTTTGAGTTTGACGATCATTTCCTACAGTTATTTTAGAAAAGCCATATTTAAAAAAATGTAAATCGTCAAATATATTTTATTAAAATTTTTGACCACATTATGAGTTAGATATCTTAGCTTGTAAACTGGCTTGGCTCCTGCTAGGGCAGATTGAAATAATTGAAATTATTTACTATTTTAACTTTTTTTCTACCTTGATGAAAATATCGAATACAAAAGTAACAATATTAATAATATTTAACAAATTATTAAAACAGATTTTTTTAGAAGAATAAAGAATATTATATATTCGTGAAACATTAGATTCACTACCTAAACATACAGATTAAGATAAATATATA